>JAABOM020077526.1:0-33416 GCA_011800125.2 Solanum clarkiae | reverse complement strand
AATTTACCCTTCATTAAAAATATAAGGGTTATTACACATGAGAACCTTATAAATTCTTGATCGTAACTAGGGTAAAACATGCGTTCATAAGTAATCAATTTATATCATGTAATTTAGATGAAATCATGCATAATTATGAAAAATAATATTAAATAAAATTATAATAGAAGAACTCATAACGAATTTTATGAAATCTAAATGAAATTTATGAGCAATTGAATGAAAAACCCTAAATTCATACAATAATTATCAATTCATGCATAATTGAATCAATAATAATGGGTAGAAACATAATTCATGAAATTTCATATTAATTCTTCAAAATTTTAAACTTTTATATAAATTCACAGAAAAAAATGAATTTTCTTTGGGCTCATGGATGAAAAGAATCCATGTGTAACGACCCTCAAGTTAGTTGACTAAAAATGCAGAAAAAGTTAGACTAGAAGTACTCAAGTTAGTCCACAAAGCCCTATTCACGGCCGTGGTTTAAACCATGAGCCATGGATCAGGCTCATGGATGTGAAACTTAGGAAGTTGATAAAATTCTAAGTATTAAATGGTTTACCAAACCATTAATGACCCGTAGAACAGTCTACCGCTCGTAGAAAGGGTCGTAGATGAGGGTTCCAAACATGAAGGAAATTTAGAGTTTCTAAAAGGAGGATCTCGATTAACAGAATGGACCATACTCCCTTGTAAGATCGGTAGAAAGCCTTCATATTTGAGATCCAGAAAAGTGAGAATTTAGCTAAGTATGGGAAGACTCCACGAGGGCATCCATAACCCATGTATTGAAGGACGACCTGTGGATAGGAGTTCCGTTGTTAAGGTTTGGTAAACAATTTCTGAAGATTAGAAATTGAGAACAAGATTATGAGGACCACGATCGGTGGTTCCATCCACGACCCGTAATCGGGGTCTTGTGGTTCCTGTCCCCTCGTGGTTCTGTTCAACAATTTAATGAAGGATAAATTTTCCCTTTCTGTCAATTCTAAGCCTAAACTATGTCTTTTTGGGACATTTAGAGCCCTAAATCAGGACTTATACCCGAAGGATTTTCCATTCTATTCATTCTTCCACTTCTAAAATTTTCTAAGTGTAACACTTGATAAAATTATCAAAGTACCCCTAGATGAGAGACGCTTGCATAACGTGTCTTCCCAAATTTTGATGGCAAATTTGAGGCTGGAATTGCAATAATTAGTATGAAAAATTATGTAAAAAAATAATCTCGATGATTTTTAGAGCAACCGGATCGAAAGGTAATTTTTTTATGCGAAAACTTAATTCCAGAAAGAGTGTGCGACAGGACCGTGATACGAACTTGTACTTAGATTTGGTTCCATTATTTTCTACGGGTTTAGAAAATTGATCAGAAAATGTTTGGAAAAAAATGCATAGGCATGCGATAGGTCCATGCAGTCCCTCGACCTATTCCACCGAAGTTGAAAATTTTTTAAATCTTTTGAGGGGTATTTCAAGCATTTTTCCACTCCTTCTAAACTTAATCCACAACTAATATAAATTTTTTTTGGACTAAAAAGAGTTTCAAAACCTATTTTTAAGTCCTACTACGCTAAAACTAAGAGGGGACTTTGAGCAAAGAAGAGGATAGAAGCTAGGGTTTCCAAGTATTTGAATGTGGTTCTTTGAGATGCGATTGTTCTTCGATTTTTAGGTATGTAAGGCTACCTAAAATTCTATTTTCGTGCCTAATCTATACTCCTTATCAGGAATTCTAGTCAAGAGTCAAGTCAATTACATTCTTCTGATTTTATGAAGAAATTCTAGAACATTATCATGAAATCCTTGTTATTTCTATCATTATCATGCTAAATAACTTCAGTGTTGAGTACATCCCTTTAAATTCTTCAAGTATTACTACAATTACAACAACCCTAACTAATTCAACAATTATTTTCCCTATAATGTTTTACTATTATTCTACTATCAAGTTAAGATTTGAATAATAAGACATTATGTTCATATGATTATTACTCTTGGAATTCATGAAAAGTCATTCAGTTCAAAGTATGAGTTGATTAAAGAAGTACCTTAGCATGAGTTATACAAGTAATCTATTTATTACACTATCTTTTAAGCATAGCATGTCAGTTTTAAAAGAACAATTCAGTTAGTTAAGGTATTTTGCATTACTATTCATCATGCATAAATTTTAGAGTTTGAGAAATCTTGATAGTTTCAGATGCATTATTTTATCAGTACAGAACATGACTACTTTTTTTTTTTCAAAGGAAAGCATTACCAGTTATGAGAAAACATTATCAGTTTTGATAAAGAAAAATCAGTTTATAGAAAATATGTTGAGCAAGGGTCAAAGTAACAGATTTTCAGTTTTTCCCTAAAGTGGGACATTTTCACAGTTATTAAGCACAATGCATGTTTTAGGAGTAGCATTGAGCACCTAACCCCATAAACTACGTAGTCAACGTAGGATAGGATTGTACCAGATGTATAACTCCTCAGATGCCACTGAGATGACCCAGTTTATATGGATCCCCAACACTTCATCCCTTACCCCGACAAGGTATGGGATAGCTTTGGCAATGTGGGCAAGAAGTTGTATTATCACGAGGCTCGTAGTGATGGTTGTCAGTTAGAGAAACTCTCCAAATTACAGTATATATTATTTTCAAACATAGATAAAGTTGCATTTATTTATGCATTAAATAAAATATTTTGCTTTAATGCATTACTTATATTATTGAATTATTTTTAGCATTAAATCTATGATTTCGAGCATTGAATCTTAAGTTTTCTTGTTTTGGCCATTTTACATACCGTACATTCCACGTACTGACACCTTTCGATATTACATCGTTTTAGGATGCAGATTCAGGCATCCACATGATAGCAGACATTCAGTAAGACAACTTTCCAGAAGGAGTTGTTGAGACCTTTTCGCTTTAAGAGGACTCTGGCTAGTTTCGTTTATGTATTTTATTTTACAGTCAGGTAGTTATGGGTCTTGTTGCGGCACCTATCTTCAGTGTAGTAGAAGCTTCATGGACAGAGTTAGTGAGTTAGTCTAGTCTTTTCATTCAAATATTTTAAGCATTATTACTAATTATATGAAAAGATATTTCAGACTCTGTATAAAACATTATTGAGATTCTTTGAGTTTTATTAAATATTTTAAAAGGTTCATCTTATAAAGTTTCTGCATGCATGTTAAAGTTTCTAGTTGAGTATGTTAGTCAGGCCAAAGGTTCGCTTGGGGACCAACAATGGTTTTCGGGTGTCAACCACATCTAGGGTGTAGACTAGGAGCGTGACAAACTTGGTATCAGAGCAAGAATTCAAGTGTCCTAGGGTGTCTATAAAGCTTATCTATAGTATCTTATTTATGATTGTGAGGGCCCCTCTTCTGTAAATGAGGGACTAGTGACATCTAAGAGAAGTTTTTCCTTTTTCACACCCTAGATCATGTAATAGAGTTACTTTCTAAGAAGCTTGTCCAGACTCATGCGTTTGCAAGATTTTTTCGATTACCTCTCATACTTAAGGTGGTTGGAACATAAAATTTCAGATCCTTATCAATGAGTTAACTTCAAATAAAGTATTCAGAAAGTAAAGAGATTGCACCACGCTTAAGAGGAGCCAACTAGCTTTTTTAAGTTTATCAATCTAAAATAATGCACTCTTGTTCATATGAATCATGTGTTTGAGCTAGAGCAAGATATAATGTATTTCTAGACTTTATTCCCTAAATCGTTCTGCAAATGTTATTTTCTAAAGGAAAGTTAAGTTATGCCTCTAAATACTTAGTAGTATCCCCTCCTCGTGAGAGAAAGTGATTGAATTCCTTTGTAAACCATATGTGGTGAATGATCCTAGAGCTAGAAAGATGTAGAAATCATAAAGAGTGAGAATAATAACTGCTTGAAGCTGGCAGCTAATAGTCATGTGGTGATAAGTCAATTCCCTTCTAAGTCTTGGTTATAAAAAATAGTAAGTATCATTTAGCTTCCATAACAAGGTAAAGGAAGAGTTATTAGTTAGTATGAGGTGGTTCACGCTCGAATAAGGAAGGAGTTGATGTTGACGTAGCATTATGTTAGTAAGAGAAGTATATGTGTCGAATTCAAGAGCAGAGGGCATAAGATGGTAGATCTAAACTAGGCACATGATTTTGAAAGAAAAGTCATATGGGATTTACAGAGTTATGAGCTTTGCTATGTAAAGAGGTATAAATGGTTGAGTAAATATTATTTAACTTTTAAAAAGAAATGTGATGCTACGAGTACAGTATATGTGACCCTTAGATGAAAATAGTGAATTAAGTCTAAGTCATTATATAGTTCTGTAAGATTTTAAGTTTATGATTTAGTATGGATACCTAGATAATATATTTGAGATGTCAATATGGAGTAGGCTAATGTATACATTCTCTTTTACCCTGAAGAGTTAAGTCAAAAGGGGTTAGCTATAGATAATGAGTCTGCAAAGTCCAAGTTTTCTTCAGTCAAATGTATGTGAACATAGAAATTGAGTGTTAGCAGACTAAAAAGGAAGATTTTAGATTATTAGTGTCATAAAAAGTGACTATTATGCTAATAAAAGTAGCAAGTAATGGAAGATGCCTATAAAGATAGAAAAAGTTAAAAGTTGGTATCTCAAAAGAAAGTTTTAGCAGAAATTTCATATCTTTAAGTATTGAATAACAAGAGAATATAAACATTTTGTGTATAGTGGTGCTCCAATCATTTGGAGGGTTGTGCTTATAGCTTAGTAAAGAGAATCAGTTCACAGACTAAGAGAGGTTACCTTTGAGCTAAGGGGGAGATGTTTAGGTAAACTAAAGTAGATAATGAGCTTTTGATAGTGATAAGTTAATCAGAATGAGGCATCAATGCTTTTCTATCTTATATTCCTTATAGTTCATCATGATGATACTTTATTCGTATCTTATGCAAAGACATCATGCCCATGATTCAGACCCATGCTCATCATCTTGATCCATGTTCATGCTCAGTTCTTAAAATGAGAAGTGATAACTTCATTCAGCAATACTGATCTTATCTCATGAACTAATAGTTTCCAGCCTTATGTTACACAAGATAAAACTTAAGTTTTACAATATACACTGTTCCATAAACTTGTGATAGCCCCTAAAACACTAGTGGCATTATATTATGTTATGAATATTCTCATATCAGATTTTCTGAATGAATCGTGCTTATGATATTTTACTCTAAGACCTTCTAATAATTCTTTCTTTTGGTATTGATAGTGATGTTGATGATATTAGATGAGTAGAGACAGATGAAAGAGAATGGGTGTCACTTGTAGTGACAGTTATAGTATGCTTATCCCCTTTTAGGTTACAGACTGAGGAAAAAAAGAGATGAGATTTTGTTGTGCATAACAAATAAGTAAGAGTAGATTGGTATGCCTCCTAATAAGAGTTAATAAGATTGTGAGTGTAGAGGTGCTATCATAAGTTTAAGATTTCTAAGTAATGTTGACCTCTAAAAAAAAACTATAAAGCGATTAGAATGATGAGCCTGAATGTGTGATCGCCATTAAGCAAGTGAGAGTCATAAGCTATTAATGACTTTTACAATGAATTTCAAGAAGATGTATAGGAGTAGTATTCTCTAAAAGAAAATATCTATGAAAGTGCAAAACATAATGCTTATGGATTAGATTGGTAGAAGTATGATCATTTTACGGCTAGCACTTTGTGACTTTGAGTTAGACTTGAACATGATAAGAGTATGCGATAGAATTAGGTGATGATGGGAGTTAAAAGCTTTAATTGATGAAGTTTAGAACTCAAGAAGAAGAGCATAGTTGGGGGGGAGTGGCTGCACTGAAGGCTAGTTGGATCCTTTAGTACATAGTAGTTCTATCCTTATATTATGCCAATATCCTTCTTTTAAAGTCTTCAGAAATTTTGATGGAAGTGTTAAGATGGCAACCTTCTTCTAAATATAGATATGATGTCCATCAACAAGTTGAATTCCTACATTAGGTTGATGTTCATCCTTGAGTTGACCATTTGAATATTTGAATACTAGAGTTGTTGTATTCTATCCATCCCTTTTTATGATGATCTTGGAGGTAAACTCTCATATTTATCCTTGAGATTGATATTCATTTTTGTTGAGTAATGTTGCATGTCTAAATTCTTGAGTAAAGTTCGTGGCTTGAGTAAACCATAGTATTCTCATTATTCGAGGATGAATGATCCCAGGGGGAGATATTGTAACACTCGATAAAATTACCAAAATATCTCTAGATGAGAGACGCTTGCATAACGTTGTCTTCCCAAACTTCGATGAAAAGCTCGAGGTCAGAATTATGACCAACACAAAAAATTATGTGAGAAAATTGTCTCGATTGATTTTTAGAGAAATAGGATCAAAATTTAATTTTTTGATGCAAAAACTTAATTCCAGAGAGACTATGCGACAGGTCTGCGACACGGACTTATCGGAGGTTTGCACTTAGATTTGGCCCCTTTATTTTCTAAGAGATTAGAAAATTGATAGAAATGTTTTTGGAAAAAATACATAGGTATGCAATAGGTTCGCGTTGCACACCTTGGCCATCGACTTATTCCACCGAAGCTCAAAATCTTAAATCTTTTGAGGGGCATTCCAGGCATTTCTCCATCCCTTCTAAACTTAATTCATGACTAATATAAGTCATTTTTGGCCTAAAAAGGGTTTCAAAACCTATTCTTAAGTCCTATTACGCTAAAACTAAGAGGGGACTTTGAGCAAAGAAGAGGAGAGAAACTAGAGTTTCTAAGTATTTGACTTTGGTCCTTTGAGTTGCGATTGTTCCTCAATTTTCAGGTATGTAAGGTTACCTAAAATTTTATTTTCATGCCTAATCTATACTCCTTATTAAGAATTCTAGTCAAGAGTCAAGTTAATTACATTCCTATAATTTTATGGAGAAATTCTAGAACCTTATCATGAAATCCTTGTTATTCTATCATTATCATGCTAAATAATGATCCCTTTGAATTCTTGAAGTATTACTACAGTTACAGGAACCCTAACTAGTTCAAGAATTATTTCGCTATTATGCTTTACTATTACTCTATTATCAAGTTAAGATTTGAATGATAAGACATTATGTTCATATGATTATGACTCTATGTAATTCATGAAAAGTCATGCAGTTCAAAGCATAAGTTGATTAAAGAAGTAATTTAGCATGAGTTATACAAGTAGTCTATTTATTACATATCTTTTGAGCATAACATGTCAGTTTAAAAAGAACATGTTCAGTTAGTTAAGGTATTTTGCATTACTATTCATCATGCATGAATTTCAGAGTTTGAGAAAACTTGATAGTTTTAAATGCATTATTTTATCAGTAAAGAACATGATCACTTTCTTTTTTTTAAGAAGAGTATTACCAGGTATGAGAAAACATTATCAATTTTGAGAAACAAAAGCCAGTTTATAGAAAATATGTTGAGCCAAGGCTCAAAGTAACAGATTTTCAGTTTTCCCTAAAGTGGGACATTTTCACAGTTATTGACCACAGTATATGTTTAAGGAGTAGTAATGACACTGATATGGGTACGAGTTCAGATAACTCCAACCCTATAAACTACGTAGCCAGCGTAGGATAAGATTGTACCAGATGTACAACTCCTTAGATGTCACTGAGATGGCCTAGTTTATATGGATCCCCAGCACTTCATCCCTTACCCCCGATAAGATATGGGATGGCTCTGGCAATGTGAGCAAGTCGTTGTATCATCACGAGGCTCATAGTGATAATTGTCGGTTAGAGAAACTCTGCAGATTATAATATATTTTTTTCAGACACAAATAGAGTTGGACTTATTTATGCATTAAATCAAATATTTTACTGTAATGCATTACTTATGTTATTAAATTATTTTCAGCATTAAATCTATGATTTTGAGCATTAAATCTATGATTTTGAGCATTGAATTCTAAGTTTTCTTGTTTTGGCATTTTACATACCGTACATTCCACGTACTGATGCCCTTTGGCACTGCATCATTTTATGATGCAGATTCAAATATCCACAGGATAGAAGACATTCAGTAAGATAGCTTTCCAGAAGCAATTGGTGAGGCCTCTTTGCTTTCACAGGACTCTAGTCAGTTTAGTTTATATATTTTATTTTATAGTCAGGTAGTCATGAGTCTTGTTGCGGTACCTATCTTCATTATAGTAGAGGCTTTATGAACAGAGTTAGTGAGTTAGTCTAGTCTTTTCATTCATACATTTTAAGCATTATTACTAATTATATGAAAAGATATTTTCAGACTCTGTATAAAGTATAATTGAGATTCTTTGAGTTTTATTAAATATTTTAAAAGGTTCATCTTATAAAGCTTCTGCATGCATGTTAAAGTTTTCAGTTGAGTAAATTAGTCAGGCCAAGGGTTCGCTTGGGGCCAACAATGATTTTCAAGTGCCAGCCACGTCTATGGTATAGACTCGGGGCATGACACTAAGGCAAAAATATTCTCTCTAGAAGGCAAGAACACGCTAAGGAGGCTAGAGTATCAAGGGGATTCTTCCATAATAACAAGTTTCTTCTTCATAGGCTTACTCAAGGTATATGAGTTGATTTGTGAGTCTCCTTTCACCCACAAAGTCGTACATTATATTTTCTTTTCCTTTTCTTTAAGTTTCTCAATTATTACCATTCTTGCTTATGATGATTTCATGATGTTTAAAGTTACTACATGACTTCAATGTTATCATATGATATTCTACTAAGTATTTTCACATATTTTAAGATGATAGTGATGACCCAAATGATGTGGATTTGAATGATGAAGGTGGAGTATTTTAAATGTTTATGAGTGAGCATATTTTTCATGATTATGCATGAACCTCATGATTTATGAATGTTTTAACTTATGAACTAGCCACTAAGTTTCAATTCAAGTTTTGCTTGTCTTATGATAAAAGATTAGGGCATAAAATAAAAGATTTTAAAATTATGATTTTTGAAAGATATAAAAATATTGACAATGTCCTAAAAATTTTTTATGATATCCCCAAGATGAAAGGACAATACTCACTTGGTGGTACCTTAAGTTTGAGCAACTCTTAAGATTACTACTTATGATTCTTAGTCTCATGATTTGACTAATTTTATATTCAAAAAGTTCCATGAGATGACTTAGCACCGATGAGGCATTGAAGTGGGGTTCAGTAAGGCAACCTTAGAAGAAACCCTTTTTTCCCATTAACTATGTGCCACCATAGGAGCTCTTATAGGCTATGCTAGTGAATTCATGTAGGCCACTTATATTATATAATGATGCATGCAAAGTGATGGAGTTTCACGTGACAAGTGTCTCCCCGTGCAAACGAAGGGGGTTGTGTCGGATTTCATATAGTAGCTCATATGGTCTTACATATCAGTTATGGTCCATTCTCATAATGTCTATGATCTATGTCTTGGTTCCATCACATATGTTCCCTTTATGCATTACTCTTGTTCATATTGAACATTATTCCTTGTGCATGTTTAAGCTCATGTTCACGTTACCTTTACCCGACCAAATATGTAAGTCTTTAATTATGAATGATAGCACAACAATTTCATATTTGTGTTTATATTTCATATACTTAGAACATTCCAAAAGTACTAATGCATATTTTGACTGCATGATTTAACAATGTAGGAACAGGTGCTCCTCTCATCGATTCGTGGCTAGTTCTTCGATGTTCAAGACTAGTGTTTTTGTGGTGAGGCCTTAGTTTGACACTCTACCATTTTGCTTCTAGCTATGCATTTGGGATTGATGTATATATTTGCCTTTAGAGGCTTTTACATTAATTTCTATGTTGTTAATGTTTGGAGTCTTTTCTATTTGATGAAAATCAACCAATATCGATTTTGTCCTTTCATGGTCTAGTTGGTATGTTTTCAGACAATATGTATGCTTTTTAATATTGTTTCATTGTCAAATGGTGTCCCATAGTCCCTTTCTCATTTACTTCCATAAGTTTTTATGAATTTATAGGCCTATGAATTCTTGATATATAAGATGACTTAGATGAGGTGTCCACTGGTGTTTCATTCACCGTATGATGACTAGGCCCTAGGTCGAATCATTACAAATATAATATCAAAGTATAAAGTTTTAAAATATTCCTCGAATAACCAAACATACCATATTGATTAGAGTTTCGTTCAAGGTTGTGAAGTGCGCCGCTATCTTGAACGAAAGGCTACAAGGCATTTAGAAAAGTCTTTCTTTCTTTCTTATTCATGCCGTGCCTATAGAGTCGTCTAAGGTTCCCTAATAACTAATGATGGTCTCTTTAATATTTCTAGATCATGCCGCCAAGAAGAGTTCTAACAATAAAGGAATAGTCCCAAGCAACAAGCCTCTGCACTATAACAACAAGATGGGGTGTCTCATGCGGATTTTAGAGCCAAGTTCACCATGCTAGTTCAAGCCTTGACTAATCAAGACAATAAGGAGATTGATACTCCTCTCATGGAATAGAAATCTACTGGTTGTAGTTCATATTGTGGATTGTAGAACCCTTCTCGTGGATTCTGGCATTAACTTTGGGATTTTTGACTTTTTTTTGTGAGCTGAATTTTATCGAAGGTAAAGCCATTTATGGATCATCCTATTGGTCCACTGAAAAAGTACCACAACTCATTATTTTAACTTTTTTTTCATGAACACAGTCTACAACTTGTAATTCCTTTTACAAGCCATAGAATTCTCTCGTACTTCCTTTTTTTTCCTTAATATTTTCTTAGTGTAGGTAGATTCTACCACCAAGACCTAAGGGTTAAAGAACATCCTATTCTCATACATCTCTCCATTCTAGTTGGACCCAAAAATCAAGTTGCAAAATCTTATGTACAAGGGTCATCTACGACCCGTATAGACTTTCATGAGTAGTAAATTTCACTTGTAAAACTTTGCTTTTTCTATTTTTTCCAAATCTCTATATGTCGTCTACTACCCCTTTATACGACTCATAGTCCAATATACGATCCGTAAAGAGGTCTCGTAGACTTGCATCAGAAATTAATTTTTCTGCATTTTCTCCTTATTTCAACTTTTTAACTTTCGAGGTATTACACTAAGTGAGGTTAAAAATTTGAATCTAACATCTATCTTGTTTTATTTTATGCTTTTGGGTAACACCTCTCTAATTTTAATTTTTAGATATATAATTAATTCAAATGTATATTAATACTAACACTAGATGATAAACATACAATCAACGTGTTCACCGATCTCAATACCTTCAACACGGAGTACTATTTGAACAGATAAAAATTAATTTTGAACCTATAATTTTAAAATTTTAAAGTTTTTCAATAATAAAAACCCAAATGTCAAATCAATCAAATTTATATTTTAGATCCATTTTTACGTAATAGTGCACCACCCATCATGTTGAAATCCTGAATACGCCTCTGACAATATTGATATCAATCATTCTAAAAGAATATACAACACATGATATAAATTTATAACAAAAATAAAATTCAATTGAATATATTGATACAAATCTATAGCCTTTTATAGATACACTCAAATATATTTATATGGAGTAAATACATAGGACAAATACACTTAATACAATTCTATTTATTGATACAATTTAATACGAATTATATCAATTAATATATTTAATACAATTGTATTTATTGATACACTTGATTTCGATTGAATACACAAGGAACAAGTATAGTTACATATACACTCAAATAACATTGATACAAAGTGAATGCACAAAGAACATGTGCTTGTATATTTTATATACAAGTACAATTGTAATCATTAGTACAATTTGCTATAATTTATTCTTTGATATACCTAATACAATTATATTTGTTGAAAAAACCTGATACAACTTGATATAATTGTAAATCCATTGTTACAAATCAATTGTATCAATTATATTCGTGATACAGTTCGATACAACAAATACAACATGCATTTATCCTCTCTCACACAAATTTCCTTTGCCTTTCTTCCCCCTCTCCTTATATTCCTCTCCCTCTTTCTTCTAACATGTAGCTATAAATCATAATTACACAAACTATAGATATGGATCTCTAACTCATTCCAAATAGTCATTTTAAAAGTTCCTCAAACATTTTATATTCTTTCTTTTTAGTTTGGTTCCTCTGGGCAAAATAAGTCCATGCAAATATAATTTGTCAAATCTGTTTGAATTTGAGTGGGTCAATCTTAGCTTAACTATTTCGACCTATCTAATTCAACATATCTAAAATCTTGGCTATATATAAGGTTCAATTTGACTCATGAAAAAAATTATCAAGTTACTTTTAAAATGACTTTTTTTATTTGAGATCATGTGTCATATAATAAAGAAAAAAAGGTTATGAAATAGTTAAATAAATTATTTAAAAAAACAAGTAAAATTTTATAGAAATTAGACGGATTGAATTATGAATATTCTTATTCATTTTAGCCCAAATAAGTTTTGAATAAATCAATTTATGTCATGCCCCGGAAGAGTTCCCTAGGCGTAACTGACACTCAGAGATTATTGCTAATCCCTGAGGGAACCACCTAGCCTCGTCACCTTCATTCAGTCAAAAGATTAGCGGAAGACATAAGAATAAAAAAAATTCAAACTAGTGGGTAGTCCTGTCTCATCACATCCACATCAAGAAATAGGGCCATAAACCTCAAGTCAAAACATCAACATTCGTAGTAAAAAGGAAATGCATGAACATCTCAGTTTAAAAGGAAAGGGAAAAGACCCCAACATCAAACCATCAACTTTATGTCTATGAAGCCTTTATTTCTATAGTCTAAGAAGGTATCATGACAGGCCATGACTAATACAACTTAAAGTAAAAATCCAAAACATATGAAATGAAGTATCCTCTGAAGGCAGGGGAGGACTCACCAAATCTCTGAAGCTAGGAATCTCTAAACATCAATGATTCGCCTGCTAAAGTCCTCTGTCTACTGAATCTGCATCATAAAATGATGCAGCACCAAATGATGTCAGTACGTAGAATGTACGGTACCTAAAATAGGCTAAAAGTAAACAGTATAACATGTAATGATATCAATTCATCAGATACTCATCTCATCTCAAAATAAGAAATGGATATTATCACATCGACATCAATCAAGACTCATACCATCACATTAACATGAGAATACTATCAAGATGACACCTATCTGGGAGTTTCTCAGACATACAACTATCACCTATGAGTCGGCGATGATACAATGAAGCGATAATGTCGTTGCGGCATCCGCCCAGTACCTTGCAAGGGTAAAAATGTGTGGCTATCTGTGGATCCAAAATAACATCAAGTCTTCTTTTGGGACTAAGGAAATATCCATTTTCACAATCCAATTCCCTCCTATATTGGCCACATAGTTATGGGTGCGAGTGGGACTCACTCTTACCCATTTTGGTGCTCGATACTTCTCCCAGGACTCGACATGCTCATAAACATCAAACATCAAGATTTCTCATCATCTACTCTCTTTTGGACAAGGAACATCAACTCATTTCTTCATCTATCAATTCAAGAAATTAGGAAACATCCCTTTTTAGATTAGATTCGACCTTTTAAGACTCTAAGGGTATCAATCTCATCAACATCAATCATCAATACATTCACCTCATGATTTAAACCACAACACAGGAACAAGTATATCGTCAAGGCTCTAGACATCAACCCCTAAATTCATTATTATAGTCTTTAAAAAGGAATCATGTAGAGTCTCATGTAGTAATTCAAGAAAGCTATTCAAACAGTAAATTAAGTTTATAATGATGATCAATCTAAGAAAATATATAGTATAAGGATAATTTTCACTGAAGTATCCAAGAATTTCACATAAAGACTCATTACCTTCAATTATCAACATTACTACAATCAATAGGGCACATGGGAGAACAATCCCATGTTTTTGGGTAGCCTTACATACCTGGAATGAAGAACAACTTAATGGTCTTTAAAGAATTGACCCCTATCTTGAATCTTTAAGCCCTCTCTTCTTCCTCTCTCAAGGATACAAACTTAAAACTAGAGAATAATGGGTTTTGAAACCCTTAATCGGATATAAACGACCTTTAAACACGTTTTTGGGACTTAGGATAAGGTGGGGAGTGACCAAAAGACCCTTCCCGTAAAAGAATTAAAATTTTCACCTCGCAACAACATGTTTGCATCGTGCCAGGGGCGCGGACATGTGTTTTTTTGTGAAATTTCATTTCTTTCAATTCCCTGTCAAAAATAAAAAAAAATTAAGTGTGACTCCGCGTCCCAGGTGCATCACGCCCTGGGCGTGCATTCTCACTATCCCAGAATTAATTAGAGAAAATTATTTTCCGAACTCAGTTGCTCTAAAATCAGGTCGAGGCCATTTTCCCACTCAATTTCTCGTGCTAATCACAAATTCGGTTTCAAATTTTTCATTGGAGCTTGGGAAGATGCGTTATGTGCACTATTACTTTCTAGGGGTATTTCGATAATTTTGTAGGGTGTTATATTATCTTCCCCTTAGGATCATTCATCCTCGAATATTAAGTAATGGTAGGATTTAGGCATGAGTAGACTCAAGACTCGGTCTTGATCCTCACTTAAAAATCTCGAACTCTTAACTATCCCTCACCCTCTATAACCTCTACATTAGACTCAAGAATAGAATATGCACATCATCTCAAGAGTGGAAACTTCAATTAAGTTAAGGATTAAGACATTATTTTCGACATCCTCATCATTTGACACGAGTAGGTGCAGGTATTTGATCTTCATAGCTTCTTCATCTTCCCATGTAGTTTCTTTCACAAATTAGTTCCTCCATAGAACTTTGATAGAGGCTATCTCCTTATTCCTCATATTACGAACTTGACGGTCTAGGATTTGGATTAGAATCTCCTCATAGGACAAATTATCTTATACCCCAGTACTCTCAATAGGGATTGCCAAAGCAGGATCTCCCAAACACTTTTTCAGCATCGAAACGTGGAATACTTGATAGATTTCATCTAACTCGGAAGGCAATTCCAACTCATAAGCGACCTTCC
Organism: Solanum clarkiae; assembly: GCA_011800125.2. Classification (NCBI taxonomy): domain Eukaryota; kingdom Viridiplantae; phylum Streptophyta; class Magnoliopsida; order Solanales; family Solanaceae; genus Solanum; species Solanum clarkiae. The sequence continues at coordinate 18,369 of JAABOM020077526.1, read as the reverse complement.
CAATCCTCCTCACAATTTGATAGGGTTCGATGTAGCATGGACTTAACTTTCCTTTATTCCCGAACCTCTTGACGCCCTTCATAAGTGACACCTTCAAGTATACCGAATCATCTACCTTAAATTCCAAGTCCCTTCTTCTCACATCACTGTAGGACTTTTGGCGAGTTTGTGCGGTCTTCAACCTCTCTATAATAACCTTGACCTTCTCCATGGACTGGTGGGCAAGATCAGTCCAATCAATTCAGCTTCACCAACCTCAAACCACCCAATCGGTAATCTACATCTCCTCCTATACAAAGATTCATAAGGGGCCATCTGGATACTTGCATGATAATATTGTTGTAAGCAAATTCGATCAATGGCAAATGGTCGTCCCAGTTTCCCTTAAAGTTGAGAACACATGCCCTTAACATATCCTCTAAAGTCTGAATGGTGCGCTCTGCCTGACTATCTGCCTGAGGGACTGTACTTAGATTTATCTTGGTACCCAATCCCTTCTAAAAAGATCTCCAAAATTGGGAGGTGAATTGAGCTCCTCTATCCGAGATGACAGACAAGGGAACTCCATGCAATCTCACAATCTCACGAGTGTATAACTTAGCATACTCTTCTGTATGTTAGTGGTCTTAATTGCCAAGAAGTGACCTGACTTCGTCATCATATCTATGATCACTCATATCAAGTCGTGTTGCTTTCGGGGACCATGGTAAACTGGTAATGATCTATATTGATCATCTCCCATTTCCACTCTGTAATTTCAAAGTTCTGAGCCAACCTGCAAGGCCTTTGATGCTCAACCTTGACCTGTTGACAATTGGAACACTTAGAGACAAATTCAGCAATGTCCTTCTTCATTCTATTCCACCAATAGACTTCTCTCAAGTCATGGTACATCTTGGTGGAGCCAGGATAGATATCGAGAGCTATGAGCTTCGGCCATGATTCTTTCTCGAACACCATCAACATCGAGCACAAACAATCTACCCTGGTATCTCAACACCCCATCTCCCCCTTTGGAGAAAACCATCACGTTTTGCTTGTAAATCACTTCTTTCATTTGGAACAAGATAAGGTCTTGGTCTTGCTTTTCCTCTACCTCTGACACCAAGGATGAAGCAAACCCATTTTGAATATTGACCCCGCCTTCATTATTCTCCTCAAGTTGTACTCCCAAATGGGCCAACCTATACACTTCCTTAGCCAGCTCTGTCTTCCTTCCCTCCACATGAGCAGTGCTACCCATAGACAACCTGCTAAGAGTATCAACAACAATGTTAGCCTTACCTGGTTGATAGAGAATGCTCATGTCATAATCCTTGGGCAACTCCAGCCATATCCTTTGCTGCAGGTTGAGATCTTTCTGACTGAAGACATATTGCAAGCTCTTGTGGTCAGTGAACACATCTACATGTACTCCATACAAGTAGTGGCGCCAGATGTTAAGTGCAAACACCACTGCCGCCAATTCGAGATCATGAGTGCGATAGTTCTTCTCATGAATCTTAAGTTGTCTGGAAGCATAGGCTATCACCTTCCCTCTCTGTATCAGCACACAACCCAGTCTAACTCTAGATTCATCACAATATATCACAGTGTCTTCCATCCCCTCGGGAAATGTCAAAATTGGTATTGTAGTTAATGTGGTCTTTAACTCTTGAAAACTCTTCTCACATTCGTCGGACCACTGAAACTTGACCTTCTTCTGAGTTAGCTTGGTCAATAGTGTAGACGAGGAAGAAAACTTCTCAAGAAATCTATGGTAGTAGCCTGCCAACCCCAAGAAACTCCGTATATCAGTGGGAGAGGTAAGTCTGGGCCAATTCTTAACCGCTTCAATCTTCTGAGAATCCACTTCAATACCATCACCTGAGACAACATGACCTAGGGAGGCCACACGGACTTGAGCCAGAACTCACACTTCGAAAACTTTGCATACAATTCATGGTCTTTGAGAGTTTTCAAGATCACTCTAAGATGATTAGTATGCTCCTCTTCATCCTTGGAATATATCAGGATATCATCAATAAATACAATCACGAACATATCAAGATACGGTCTGAATACTCTGTTCATCAAATCCATGAATGCTGCAGGTGCGTTAGCCAACCCAAAAGACATGACCAAGAACTCAAAATGCTCATACCTTGTTCTAAAGGTCGTCTTTGGAATATCATATTCCCTTACCTTCAACTGATGGTAACCTGATATGAGGTCTATCTTAGAGGAACAAGAGGCACTCTGAAGTTGGTCAAACAGACATCTATCCTAGGGAGAGGATACTTATTCTTTATTGTGACCTTGTTAAGTTGTCGATAGTCTATACACATTCTGAGAGACCCATCTTTCTCTCACACGAATAGGATACGAGCACCCCAAGGAGAAACACTAGGCCTCATGAAACCTTTATCTAGCAAGTCCTTCAATTGCTCTTTCGATTCTTTCAATTTAGCGGGGGCCATCCTATAAAGTGGAATTGAGATAGGTTGGTATCGGGGAGAACATCAATCCTGAAGTCAATCTATCTATCAAGAGGGACTCCAGGAAAATAATCAAGAAACACTTTAGGGAACTCATTTACAATCGGGACCAACTTTAGAGTGGGGAACTCAATATCATTAGACTTAACTCGCATAAGGTGGTAAATATAAGCTTTAGAGATTAGCTTTCTGTCTCTAAGATAGGAGATAAACTTGCCCTTAGGTGCAATAGAACTCCTTTTCCATTCTAAACAGGTTCACTAGGGGATCGAAACTTAAAAATCTGATTCCTACAATCAATGGAGGCATAACAAGCATGAAGCCAGTCCATGCCAAGGATCACATCAAAGTCAATCATCTCCAATTCTACTAAGTCAGCTAAGGTATCTCTATAGTAGATAAATACTACACAGTCCCTGTAAACCCTCTGAGCTAAGATAGACTCACCCGTGGAAGTGGAAACAGAAAAGGGTTCAAGCAAACACACTCTAGAAGGATCCCAGATTTACTAGCCATATAGGGAGTTACAAAAGACAGAGTGGCACCCGGGTCAAGAAACACATAACAATCAAAAGTAGAAACTCAAAGCATACTCGTACAAACATCTAGTGCTACCACCTGATCCTGACGGTTACCCATGGCATAAAGAGTTTGTCCCGCCTCCTGTACAAATAGTAGTACCCCTCTGATGACTGCCAGCTAGGGGTGCTCTGGAGGACTGTGCTCTATTGCTTTCTACAACTCGTCTCCTCTTTGGGAACTCATATCGGAAGTGAACAGTCTGTCCAAATATGTAGCAAGCATTCGTTCCCATACGACACTTATCCAGATGAAGTTTACTACAATTGCCATAGGGTGGCTTTTCCTTCGTACCTTGGGTCACACTAGCTTGAGATTAAGAACCACCCTAGGCCCTGAAATTTGATATCTATAAGATTTCTGATCATATCGCGTCTGTTGGATGGGCGCACTTGCTACAGAGGGTGCATCATTAGATGACCTCTTCTGAAAGTAGGATTTATCACCCTTATTCTGTCTCTGTTGGCTAGGCTCATGCCCTGCTGATTTTGATTTTCTACTCATCTGGTCTTCTCTATCTCTCTTTTTATCTTCCTTAGTTTGCTGGGCCTATACCATAATCTTGGAAATGTCCATACTTGGGATTAACAGTGCTGCTTTACGTTTCTTCTTCACATGTCTGCCCAAACCAAACACGAACTTCCTTATCCTTACCCTCATATCTTGGACCATCTCCAGAGCATATCTGGACAGCTTAAAAAACTTGAGGTTGTACTCCTTAACGGTCATCCGCTCTTGTTTTAAGTTCACAAACTCATCAACCTTTGCCTCTCTCAACTCTTGGGGAAAGAAGTGGTCAAGGAAAGCAGCCTCAAACTCATCCCACTCCGCAGGCTCAGCATCTTCACCTCTACTTTCCTCCATTGGTTGTACCAGACATTTGCAACATCTTTTAGCTAGCAAGCTCAACTCCTTCAATCTCATTAGCATACATGGTCCTCAAGACTTTTCACATCTCATCAATGAAGTTCTGCGGGTCCTCCTCAACCTTTGACCCCGTATATAATGAAGGGCTTATTCGTAAGAAATCTCTGATCCTGGTTGCAGTCGTGGACTCCTATGAGTTTGAACTAGGAGCCCAAAGACCTCGATTGTTACCCTGGGAGGCCACCATATGAGTAAGCATGGTAATGGCTCCCCTAAACTTTGCCTCTGAGGTGGGGGATGGCTGTGGCTGTGCATGGGGCGCCTGTGGGACCTTAGCAGTCCTGGCAGGTCGACCCCGTCTTCTTTTCCCCGTCTGAGTAGGGACCTCTGGTTGCGGGTTCTTAGCGGTTGGGTTTGAGGCATCTCTCTGTGCAGCACTTCATTTTGGAGGCATATTCTACAAACGTGTAACACACGAATTAGAACAAGATTTTCATAAAGTTAGACTCTATTGCACGAACTCAAATCATAGAAGAAGGGTAACACTTCCTAATGTTCTATATCCTCCTGCTTATGAAGTGTGGTGCACAATACACCTATAAATAAGACTCTACTAGAACGCAGCTTCATAGACTCCCTAGGACATTCGAACTCTGTGCTCTGATACTAAGTTTTTCACACCTCGAAAGGGTACCTTAGGCGTAACTGGCACTCAAAGACTATTGCTAGTCCCTGAACGAACCACCTGACCTCATCACCTTCGTTCAGTCAAAAGATTAGCGGAAGACATAAGAATAAACAAATCCAAACTAGTGGGCAGTCCTGTCTCATCACATCCACATGAAGAAATAAGGCCATAGGCCTCAAGTCTAGACATCAACATTCATAGTAAAAAGGAAATTTATGAACATCTCAATTTAAAAGGCAAGGGGAAAGACCCTAACATCAAACCATCAACTCTATGTCTATTAAGCCTCTATTTCTACAGTCTCGGATGGTACCATGACAGGCCATGGCTACCACAACTCAAAGTAAAAGCTCAAAACATATGACAATGAAGTATCATCCGAAGGTAGGGCAGAACTCACCAAGCCTCTGAAGCTAGGAATCTCTGAACCTCAACGATTCACTTGCTGAAGTCCTCTGTCTACTAAATTTGCATCATAAAACGATACAGTGCCAAATAGTGTCAGTACGTAGAATATATGATATGTAAGACGGGCTAAAAGTAAATAGTATAACATGGAATGCTATCAACTCATCAGATACCTATCTCATCTCAAAATAAGAAATGGATACTATCACATCGACATCAATCAAGACTGATATCATCACATCAACATAAAAATATTATCAAGATGATACCTATCACCTATGAGTTGTTGATGATTCAACGAAGCGATGTCCTTGCGGCATTCGCCTAGTACCTTGCCGGGGTAAAAATACGTGGCTATCTGTGGATCCAAAATAACATCCAGTCCTCTTTTGGGATTGAGGAAACATCTGTTTTCACAGTCCAATCGTCTCCTACGCTGGCTACATAGTTATGGGTGCGAGTGGGACTCACTCTTACCTATTTTGGTGCTCGATACTTCTCCGAGGACTCAATATGCTTATAAATATCAAACATCAAGATTTCTTATCATCTAGTCTCTTTTGGACAAGGAACATCAACTTATCTCATCATCTATCAACTCAAGAAATTAGGAAATATCCCTTTTTAGTTTAAATTCGACCTTTTAAGACTCTAAGGGTATCAATCTCATCAACATCAATCATCAATACATTCATCTCATGACTCAAACCACAACACAGGCACAAATATATCATCAAGGCTCGAGACATCAACCCTAAATTCATTATTGTAGTCTTTAATAAAGGAATCATGTAGAGTCTCATGTAGTAATTCAAGAAAGCTATTTAAACAGCAAATTAAGTTTATGATGATCATTAATCTAAGAAAATATATAGTATAAGGATAACTTTCACTGAAATATCCAAGAATTTCACATATAAGACTCATCACCTTCAACTATCGACATTACTACAATCAATGGGGCACATGGGAGAACAATCTCATGTTTTTGGGTGGTCTTATATACCTGAAATGAAGAACAACTTAATGATCTTTGAGGAATTGACCCCAATCTTGAATCATCAAGCCCTCTCTTCTTCCTCTCTCAAGGATACAGACTTAGAACTAGAAAATAATGGGTTTTGAAACTCTTAATTGGATATAAACGACCTTTAAATACGTTTTTGGGACTTAGGATAGGGTGGGGAATGACCGAAAGGCCCTTCCCGTAAAAGAATTAAAAATTTTCACTTCGCAACAACATGTCCGCGTCGCGCCAGGGGTGCGGACATGTGTTTTTTCGTGAAATTTCATTTTTTTAATTTCCCGTCGAAAATTAAAAAAACTTAAGTGTGAGTCCGAGTCGCAGCCACGTCGCGCTTTGGGCATGCACTTTCACTGTGCCGGAATTAATTAGCGAAAATTTTTTTCCGACTCAGTTGCTCTAAAATCGGATCGAGGTCATTTTTCCACTCAAATTCTCGTGTTGATCGAAAATTCAATCTTGAAATTTTCATTGAAGATTGGGAAGACGCATTATGCGCACAATTACTTTCTAGGGGCATTCGATAAATTCGCAGGGTGTTACAATTTATTTGCACAACTTATTTTAATCCATCAAAATTCTATCCAACCTACTTTCCGTTGTTTTTTAGTCTATTAAAAAAAAGAATGACCACTCTCTTTTTTCATTTTTGAAAAAATTTTAGTTTTAAATTCCACATAGTGTATTTAAGACTATAAGATTAAAAGATATTTTTGTATTTTCTATAACTTTAATTTAGGACCACAATATTAAATTTTTTATTTATTTTCTTAAGTATTAATTTATATCATTATTTTTATAACAACCAGAATATCTTTCTTTTTAGAAGTAGTGATAAATCCTTGTGGGACATAAAATCAAAATGTTGGTGTGAAAATGGCAAAGAATGCATTATGTGAATTTGTTTGATAGGAAAATTCCAACTATGATAGACAAGCCAAGGATGTCACGGAAAGGACTTTCTGTTGCATTGAGTAGTCCCTTTTTATCCCCCTTCTACCAAATTATATAAATATAATAAACATCTCAGCCCACCCCCACTCCTCCAAGAAAAAGGAGCTAGATTTTCTATTCACCCTCCTTAATTTCCTTCCGGTTCTAACAATAGTAATAGTAACAATTAATAATAAACATCATTAAAAGATAAGACGCAATGGATAGGATTGTTGCTCTCTTAATCAGAAGTCTCATTTTGAGTCTTAGGTATGAAAGAATTCTTAATAGAAAGTATTTCCCTCCTGAATAGGGTCCTCCGTGGCGTGAATACAGAATATTCCAACTTCAATTTGAATGTCCAACACCAGGTGAAAAATAAAAAAAAATAATTTACAATAAATTATCGATCAATAATTCTCTTGTTGAGTCATTAATTGTAAAATTTGGTAAAATCCCTCTTCTAATCTTTTAGGTAAGTTTTTGACATCTACTCGGGCTAGAATTTTGGACTAAAATTAAAACGATTTAGATATTAATATGTGGTTATATGGTCGAGATAATACTTCACATCCAATCAAAGAAAACGACATTCTGGTTGACAATTCTTTTGCAGTGGATCATTGGCACAATATATAGTTGGTGATGAATGTGAAATATAAAATCCCATTATTTAACTGGTTGAAAGTAACTGATTAACGTAAATATTTGAGTATAATTTTAAAATATGAGTTAGATTTTATAAATAATTAATTACGTAATTGCTCCATCAAAAAATTATTATTTTCCTACTCAAAATTTTCAATGAGAATTATTTAGTAGTTATTCTTATAAATATTTTGATTGAAACAGTGAGAAAAGAAAAATAGTACTAATAATGTTTTTATATGAAAAAAGTTAGAAAAAATTTCATTATTTTAGTGAGAAAAACCTTTTGTCTTTGGGAGTGTTTATAAAAGTGTTTAAACGTGTAACAAACCATTTATATATATTGGGTAAAAGAAAAGAGTGTCGATAAACATTTTCCCAATTAAAATGACTTAGATGCTCTTAAACAGCATCTTATCATGGAAAAGGATGAATATAATGACATAATAGAATGTGGAGGAAGTTAATTTTAACGAACTTATAAACAAGATATCTCTTTATATAATATATAGAAAAATCAGAAAGTGTCAACTAATTAAATCATACTACTTATTCACTAATAAAAATCAATAAAATCGTTTATGATCAATAATGTATATTGTATTATAGGAAAAATAAAAGAAAGAAGAGAGAAATGAATCAAATCAGAGGAAGGTCCCAATATACAGATGGGAATAGGGAAAGAACAGAAGTATTTGTCAGTCACGGGCACAAATATTATTGGTCCTATAATTGCTGTCAAAGTTAGAATTTTTTTAATAAGAGATTTAAAATATATAAAAAAAATAAAATTCACCATCCATTATATAACATAATAAATAATTTTACTAAACTAATATTTTATCGAAGGAAATTAATCGGATTGAATGAATCATTTGAACCCTTACTAGCTCTATCCCTATCTATAGTACTAATAGCATTTTTATTCCAGAGGCATGATTTTGATTTTCAGCACCTTTTTTATAAAAAGAAAAATTATTTGCTTCAAATTCACATGTTTCTTTTGCAAATAAAACAAGATCTTTATGTGACACCCTAGATAGGAGGGAAGGTGTATAGATTCTAAGCTCAATTATAGAGCAAATATTGAAAATTCTTAGCGGAATATTAGTTTAATAAAAGTTCATAACAGCTGGATTTTCGTTTAGTACTAGACATAGGTGCCACTATTAGCACTGGTTCAATATTTGTTATTTTTCTATTTTTATTTTAATTTATATGATATAAATAGAATATTTTGTATAATTTTTAAATAATATATATTATTCCCTTTCTCTCAATTTTTGTGGTATCATTAAAATTTTGAAAATCAAATTTTTTTTTACATATCATTTTATTTTTAATTTTTTAATTACTACGATTTATATTACGTTTACATCATTTGTAAACAATATATGCTATTCATCTATTCCTACTTACGCGACAATAATTCGAGTGTTAATTGAACTTTTTATGTCTTTTAAATATTTTAAGTTGTTAATTCTTGTGATTTATAATATTTTTTATTAAATTTTTATATGTAGCTATATTACTACTGTCAAATATCTAGATTTACAATACATTTTACTTAATTTCCTAATTAAATAATACATGTTACTTCTTTTGCTCTATTTTATGTGACGTCGATAGATTAATTTCAATAATGAATCAATTTTTTATATTTAATTTTAAAATATTTGAAGTTGTCAATTATCACAATTTATGGTATCTTGTATATATGCTCTTACATAACATATTTTTTAAAGTTATTTTAAGTCATTAATTATCATGATTAATAGTATTTTTTATGCAGTTTTCAAATGTATAAGGTCCTAAAAATAAGACAAAAGAATAAGACGGAAAGACCATACAAAAATTACGAATATATCATCAAACTGCTTAAGCAGACATGTCGACCTGCAGTTTGCTTGAGCAGCTGAAACTCCATTTTATATATAGTAGAACCATATACTCTCTCCGCTTCATTTTAGTTATCATGTTGTATTTTTCGAAAGTTAATTTGGATTACTAATTTTTAAAGTTAAGTTAGATCAAAATTAATTTAATATTTTAAAATAAAAATTTTCAAATTCAAAAACTATTAAAAGAAAGTATTATTGATTGCAGATTTTTTTTACATTAATATGATGAAAAAATATATCTTAAAATGTTGGTCAAAATTTACATAATTTGATTCAAAAAATAAAAATTATGATTATTAAAATGAGACGGAAGAAATATATAATTGTTTTGCCATATATATATTTTCTTGCAATTTTTAAGGTAAACATACCCGTATTATATTCATCTGTTGATACTTGATAACAAGTCAGAAATGTCACAATGATATTATTTATGAAGGAAAACTACTTAATGTTTACTAGTCTGCATGAATTGACCACGGTGGGGTCGTTTAGTAGGATGTACGAATTAGAAAATTTAGTATATACACATTAGTTGTTGTATTCTTTAGTTTTGTTTTTGGTAGGATTTTCAACTTATATATAAGTTATACCGTATTTTAGTATTGTAGGATTTATAATTAATAATAGTAAATCGTTATATTAGTAATATATGAATAAGTATGATTGAAGAAAAAAACATTCTTAATACTTCAAATCAAAATAAATAAAAAATAAGCTCAATATTACTGATACATTATCTTCAATATTGTTCCTATATATTCTATCAAATCATCCTGGAGTGTCAAGCATCACCCTTTGAAGTTATAGTCATGGATGGTCCATAAGAGCATCCTGCTGTCTTTTAAGATAATCAAATTAAAGTCAAAACTAGAAATTCTCCGTTTATGAATTAACAAATTAGGAGTTACTCGAAAATTGAGTTGTATATCACTAAAAAAGTTGATAAAGTATACGTTGTATATCTTATACAAGCGCAAAGATTAATGTCATCAATCAGACAATTACATCATTCTCCTTGTGACGGCTTATTTTATTCTCAGCAAGTTTTTAAATATATTATTTTATGATTCTCTAAAATTGTAATGTTCTAGAAGATTTTTCACAAATAGCTATTAGTATGTATTTTAATCATGCTTTTTACCTATAGTTTGCCTAATTTCGCTTCATAGCTTTGCTATAATTGTTTCCGTTTGTATGATGTAACACCTAGTAAAATTACCAAAATGCCCCTAGAACGTAATCGTGCGCATAACGCGTCTTCTCAAGCTTTGATGGAAAATTTGAGATCAGATTTGCGATCAGTGTGAAAAAATCGAGTGAGAAAATAGCATCGACCCGATTTTAGAGCAACCGGATCGAAAATTAATTTTCGCTAATTTAACCGGAAACAGTGTCGATCCACACCCCTGGCGCGATGCAAACGGGGCCCGGAGTAACACTTGTTCTTTTTTTTAATTTTTTTACGAGAATTTGAAATTTCGAAAATTCGCGAGAATGTATTAGTCCGCGCCCTTGATGTGTCGCAAACTGGTTATTACGAGAACTTGTGTGTAGAGTTTTAAAAATTTTTCCTTTAATTTGAGAAGGACCTTTTGGTTATTCCCCATTCTATCCTAAGTCTCAAAACATATTTTAAAACCTTTGATTTGTACGAAGGGTTTCAAAACCCATTATTTTCCCTAAGTCTAAAGAGAAAGTTTTGAGAGAAGAAGAAGAAAGAGCTTGAGGGTTTCAAGATTCAGGATCAATTCCTTGAAGAAGGCTGAGTAATTCTTCCTCATAGATATGTAAGGCTAAACTAAAAGCATGAGATTGTTCTCTCTTGTGTCCCACAGATGGTCTTAGAAGAAAATTGAAAGTTCTTGAGTCTACATACATGATTCTTGATTATTTTCTTGAGCAATTATATTTATTTTATGTATTTTCATACATTGATGATCATCATAAACTTATTTTCTTGAACTGAATATTTTTTATGAGATATTGTATAAACCCTATATGTACTAACTTTTGAAAGCATGTATGAATGAACCTAGGGATAGAGTCTAGAGCCTTGACTTGAGTATGTTGATTGAAATCTTGACATGAGTATGAAGTTGAGTTAGCTGAGTTTGATGATCCTATGAGTCTTCATAATTGAGTTCTTGAGTTTTGTCTAAATGACTTCTTCTAGATGATGATCTGAGTCCTTGAGTTTTTAAATGAGAATTGAGTTAATTAAGATGAGTTAAAGTCCCTGAAAATAATAGAGGATGTAAAGTTTGAGTTAATGAGATAATGAGAGTCTCTACGAGGCTAACTTGAGATAATTGAACTGAGATGAGAAGTCTTATGAGCATTGAGTCTTGGAGGAGTATCGAGCATCGAAATGAGTAAGAGTAAGAGTAAGAGCAAGTCTAACTTGCACTCATTAACTACGTTGTAAAATGTAGGAGTGGACTAAGTCCGTTAGAGTCGGACAAGTTCTCACTTGAGGGCAAAGTCCGTTAGAGTCAAGCAAGTTCTCGTTCTATAGATTAAGTCTGTTAGAGTCCGATATGTCCTCACCTTGTTGTCCTAAAACAATAGGGATTGATCAGTTGGTCATCCAGATCCATTATAATTTCAATTTGTTCTCTACCTGGCAAGTACGGAAGGATTGTGGAAATATCAATGTAATTGTTGTACAATCACGGCTCATAAGTGATTATTATCGGACAAGAGAAACTCGCAGAAAGTTCCCAAACTGAGTAATCTGAATTGAGATGAGATGAGATGAGTTAAGATGAGTCCTTCTGAGATGAGTCTGATTTGAATGATGAGTTGGTTGGTTAGTTAATGGGTCACCTGTTTGCTCTTTATTCTTGCTTTTTAGATAGACATTTGACATGTTGATTGTTACTATCCTTGATGTCGATTATTATTTCTATATTATTCTACCTGTTTCGATATCATTCTGCTATTTTACATACCAGTACATTCCACGTACTGACGTCACCTTTTGGACTGCATCATTTTATGATATAGATACATAGGATAAAGGTCATCAGCAAATGCACCATTGAGAATCTTGAGTCGTTCAGCAGATTGGTGAGCCTTCCTTACTTCGGAGGGTTCATCACGCATTTTCATCTTGCTTTAGAGTTATATTTTGTTTGATCTTTATTTTGATTGAGGTAGCCATGAATCTATCATTGGCACCACCTAAAAGTGATAGAGGCTTCATAGACTAGAGTCGGATGTTGATATTGAGACTTGTGAGCTAGTTCTTTTTACTAGTCTTTCACTATAATGTTATTTGAGATTAAATAATGAGATGTGCCCATTTATTTTCGTATATCTTCCATTGATTAGTAGAATGTATGAAAGAATGAATGTGATGAAACCAGATGGTTCGCTTGGGACTAGCAATAGCTTCTGAGTTCCAATTATGCCTAAGGTACCCTCCCGGGGCGTAATATGATTCGCTTCCTATATACAAAACTGTTTGTATAATTTGCTACCAATATACAAATGGTAAATAGTTTAGTTGCTATGAACATTTTTCATTTGTACAATTCACTGCCAATATATAAATCTGTTTGTATAATTCTCTTAATTCGCTACTATATACAAATAAGTTTGTGTAATTCACTTAAATTGCTACCAATATACAATTCCGTTTGTATAATTCATGTCAATATACGAATTCGTTTGTACAGTTAGTTGTCAATATATAAATTTGAAAGTGGCCCATAGCAACTCGGATGAAACATTAATAGTGAATGATAATTATTTAAAACTATAGTGGTAATAAATAATAAAATAACTAAATAGTATACATTTGTTTAGTTGTGTTATTTTGTCTATTTACAAAATCGTCATTGACAAAACGGTGATGTACTGATTTCCCTGAATTTGGGCCGAAGACATCCTAGAGTAGATAATGAGTTGGGCTATATAGTGTATTAGAAGGAATATTTGTGGCTAAATACATATTCTAGATTAGACTAATTAATTAAGTAGCTAGGTAGTTAAGTAACTAATTACCAATAACTAGGACATTGGATACTGTACATTAATTCAATGAAATTAACGGATATTTTCTCTCTCTAAACTCTCTCTTGTTCTCTTCAATTTTGCTGTATCTTTTTATTGTGGTTAGTTCATATAGAATGAACTCATATATAATTTTATGGTAGTGGAGGCGATCTTTCGGATCTAAGCCTAGGACGTACTCGTAACATGATGAATGTGAAATTTAAAGGTGTCCCATCCGAACCTCTTACCCTCTGTTTGGATGTTGGTTTACCATAGTTTCATAATGTATGACATTATATGGTATAGTATGGTATGATATAGTACAATATAATATTTGGATAGACTGTATGATTTTCTATTATTTAATTAATGATAATTTTGTTATTTGATTTGACTATATGGTATTGTATCGTAATTGATATGTCCTTAATTATTATAAATATTAGATTTATCAATATTTTAGTATTTTTTTAATAACTACATAAAATCAAGTAGGGAAACAAGCTTATATATCTCCAACTCATATACATAACCAACACAATAAAATAAAAAAGTAAGTGTTTTTAGAAAATGGACCTAAAATAAAAAACTAAAACATGGGAGAAAAGATGGGAGGCGAAAGAAAAGTTTCAAAGTTGATGCCGAAGAAAATGATTAATACAAAAATAGTAGATATATTAGGGTAAAGTTTAATAAAGAATAAATGATAAATTAGAATTATTTAAATTTAAGTAATGTAAATTGAAAAACAAAATAAAATAGAAGAACCATGGGATACCACCAAATTGGTGGTTTAAAAAAGTGAGAGTTTTCAAGGGTATAAAACCATGAAACCAAATTATATCATACGATGTAATTAATAAAACAATCATAACCATACCATACCATACCACAAAAAATCACCATCCAAACAAGTTGTTAGCATATCATCAATATACATAGGGCAATTAAGCAACAATATAAACAAGCAAGCGGAAATAAGTCTTAAGTCAATTCTTAAAAATAGAAGACAGGAATTTTCCTCCCAAAAGGGTGTTATTTGAAAAAAAAAAAAAACTAAGATTTTTCCAAAATTCGATTTATCACTTAATTAATTCAAGTATAAACCAAACTTTCAAAATTAGACAGAGTCACTACTTAATTTTTAAGAGTCACAACCACGCACAGTAGTGGGCAAACCCACCATAAAATCCATAGTGATTCGCTTCTACTTCCATGTAGGAATGGGCATCCTCTGAAACTCACCTCCAAGCCACTGGTGCTCACACTTAACCTACTGACAAGTCAAACACTTAGCCACAAACTCCGAAATATCCTTCTTCATACCACACCACTAATAGTGCTGACTCAGGTCATGATACATCTTCGCTGCTCCTGGATGAACGGAATAACAAGTACAGTGAGCCTCCTCAAGAATCAATCTAATCAAATCACCTACCTTATGCACACAGACTTGACCTTCAATCCTTAAACACCATCAGGATCAAGAACCGCTTCCTTAGCCTCCCATTTGGTCACTTTGTCTCTGATGGGGCATAACTTCTCATCCTTAAACTGACGTTCTCGAATATGGTCCATCAAGGAAGAACGAGCCTCAAGGAAAGCAAGTACACTACCCTTATCATAAAGCTGTAACCTGACTAGGCCATTAGCAAGACGCTGAACATCCCTGGCCAAGGGTCGCTCCTCCACTTGAATGGTGGCTAGACTCCCCATGCTAGAAGTCTTTCTACTCAAGGCGTCAGCCACAACATTCGCATTCCCCGAATGATATAGGATGGTTAAATCATAGTCCTTTAGCAACTCCATCCATCTACGCTGCCTCAAGTTTAGATCCCTTTGACTGAATATATACTGAAGGCTTCTATGATCAGTGAAGACCTGACAATGTACACCATATAAGTCCTGACACCACAACTTAAGAACAAAAACCACAGCTGCTAGCTCTAAGTCATCGATAGGATAATTCTTCTTATGAACCTTCAATTGTCTAGAAACATAGGCAATCACTTTACCCCTTTGCATCAATACACCAGCTAACCCCACCCTTGATGCATCACAATCACTTTACCCCTTTGCATCAATACACTAGCTAACCCCACTCTTGACGCATCACAATATACTGTAAAATCCACACCTATCTCAAGTAATGTCAGAATGGGAGCCGAAGTCAACAAGGACTTAAGCTTTTGGAAGCTCGTGTCACACTCATCAGGCCAGTGGAAGACTACAATCTTCTAAGTAAACTTGGTCAATGGGGCTGCAATGGAAGAAAAACTCTGAATAAACCGTCGATAGAACCCAGCTAACTCCACAAAACTGCGAATCTCGATAGCTGAAGTAGGCCTTGTCCACCCTCTAACTGCTTCCAACTTAGTCGGATCCACTCTAATCCCCTCCTTAGACACCACATGCCCTAAGAATACTATCGAATCAAGCCAGAACTCACACTTGGAGAATTTTGCATATAACTTTTCCTCGCTCAACCTCTGTAGTACTAGCGTCAAGTGACGAACATGATTAGCCTCAGTTTTGGAATATACCAAGATATCATCAATGAATACTATCACAAAAGAATCCAAGTACGGATGAAACATCCCGTTCATTAACTCTATGAACACTGCAGGGGAATTAGTCAACCCAAAAAACATCACCACAAATTCATAGTGGCCATAACGAGTTCGAAAAACTATTTTAGGGATAACTGGTGTTCTAATCCTTAGCTGATGATAACCAGACCCCAAGTTAATCTCAGAGAACAAAGCTGCTCCCTAAAGCTGATCAAACAAGTCATCAATACTAGGAAGGGGATATTTGTTCTTGACAGTCACTTTATTCAGCTGCCTATAATCAATACACATCCTCATGGATCCATCTTTCTTTTTCACAAACAAGACTGGAGCACCCCAAAGTGACACGCTAGGACGAATAAACCCTTTGCTCAGCAAATCTTGAAGTTGCTTCTTTAATTCCTTCAACTCAGCTAGACCCATTCGATATGGAGGGATGGAGATGGGCTTTGTTCCCGGCTCTAGATTAATAGGAAAGTCAATATCTCTATCGGGAGGAACACTTGGAAGGTCAGTAAGAAACACATTGACAAACTCTTGAACCATTGAAATAGACTCCATAGAAGGTGGATCAATATTAGTGTCCCGAATGAAAGCCAAGTAAGACATACACCCACTATCAATCAATTTCTGAGCATGGACGTAAGAGATGACTTTGCTTGGATAAGAACCACTATCACACTTCCACTCAATTTTTGGTACCCCAGGCATGGCTAAGGTCACCATTTTTTCATAACGATCAAGAATAGCATGATATGGGGAAAGTCAATCCATCTCTAAGATAACATCAAAATCTGCCATCTCTAGAATAATCATATCTATCCAAGTATCATACCTAGAAAAAGAAACAATACAGGATCGATACACTCGATCCACCACTAAAGTGTAACACCCCACACCTTACTATACTAATACTATAAAAATGAAATATGACATGATTTGGTTAAACTAGCGCAAGTTTTCAAAGGTGTTTGAATCTCGCGTTAATGGGCTATATGTGCGTCTAGCGCTTACGAGGGTCGAGTGTATACATGTTTTGTGTCGAAATGAGGAGATTATGGACTTAAAATGAAGTGAGAGAATTGAGGTGCTTGTAGGACTTAGAAGCAAGGAGGTGAGTCAGCTACTTGCTTAGCTTAAAATTGCTAATTAAATGGAGGCGAGACTCGGCGTCGAAATTGTCCAAGTTCGATTATGAATAAAGTCCTTGTTAATAGGGTATCTTTGGCCCATGTCTTAGAACCATAGATGGACTAAATGGTCAGCCCAAGAGGACTATTAATATGCGCCCAAAGACAAATACAATATTCTTAGCAACTTAGGCCCAATTAATTGAGAAGAAGAAATCTGAAAAATGGGCAGCAAAGGCCTATGTATTTGGAGCTCCAAAAAGCCCAAGTGGAATGGCCAAGGAGCTGCATCACCTACTTGGTGATGTAAGGCTTAAGTAGCCTTAGTAAGTCGGCCAAGGATCAGTTTTAAAAAGTCCTAAAGCAGCTCCCACAAGTCACATTATCTTGAACACAAAAGAAAAATCAGAATTGTCTCTCAAGTTCTCTCAACGTTTCTTCACTTGCAAAGCAGCAAAAAGAGAACTTTTAGGGTTCTTATACAATCCCCACACCTTGAAGTAAGTGGTAAGTAAGTTTGTACATGTGTTTATTATGATCTTATAATGAAAAAATAAGATATAGATGCTGCACACACTTGCTAAAACTGTTGGACAGATTGTGTGCAGAAAGTTGCTTCATCTTTCCCTTTTTGTTTTGGTGATTTATCTATGGTTTTTAAGTTTTATTATGAAGGGAACTTGGTGCTATCGACATGGTATGAGTTATAAATATTGTACTAAAGTTGCTGCCCTGATTTTGGTTTCATTTAACGAGGGCGTTTTATCGTGTATTTTAAGCGTTATGTTTATTAGAACTTGTGGACTATTGTATATAAGGCTATAAGCCCACGTCCTTTATGGATCATTTGTTTATTTTTTGAGGATTGTTTATAGCTGGTTGTATGTAAATATGTTGCTGGAACAGTTAGGTTAAGGTTGGAACCGATTTGGAATTGTTAACGTTGAAAGGTTCGAAAGGAAGTAACATTATGCTGCCTGTTTGTAGATTATATAACATAGTTATGTGCTGTGTTTTGTGGGCTGTTGTAAGGCTGGTATGGCATCAGAACAAGCTGCCCATGAAGTGTATAAGTGAATGTGCACTAGGGAATACGATTAGAGGCAAAATGGTTAAAAGAATACGCTATGGTTCGTAATTGT
>JAABOM020077517.1:0-33420 GCA_011800125.2 Solanum clarkiae | reverse complement strand
TTAAATTATAAAATATTTTTTTAGTGTCAAAAACTAGGAAAAAAATTCTTGAAGATTAGTACTAGAAAAAAGAAAAAAAATTATATTTTAATTTGAAAAATAATGGTTTATATATATAAATAGATGTAGTAGGGATAAAAATGACAATTCAAGCCTTTTTTACTATTGAAATCTTCAAAAAAAAATAGCACTCACGCGACCCTTTTTGCGTGTAATACACATGTTTTATCATGTCAGTGCCTTGTGTTTACTTAATAAAAAACAGGCAAGTTGGAGTGTCTATTTGTACACTTTGAAAGTTTGAGTTCCAACTTAAAATTTCTCTCCAAGTTAAGGATCTAATTCATGTATTGTGCCTGTGAGAAATGAAGAAGATTGCTAATTAAATCTCTTCTTCAGGTGTCCACGTCTAAAATGTCTTGTTATGGCTGCTTGGAATAGAACAAAAAAGACAGGAACATGCAGGGGTATTCATGTGGGAAGATCTTGAATCACTGATGATGCCTAGCATAGCAAATCCTCCTTATGTCATGGAGGAAATTGGAAGGAGTTGCAAAATTTCGCTGAGCTCAAGATTATGGGACCCTGTTATATGCTATTTGCAGCTACACTGATATAATTTCTTCCAAACTTGAAAGTGTTGAGTGTGAGGTGCACGGTGTTATCTCAGCCTGCTTTGGTTATTATCTTGGATGGGTTAAAAAAATTGGAAGTACTCAACGTATCTCATTGTGTAATTACTGAACACCCTCCACCTGCACCAAAGAAAGTTCTGGCCAAGCTTGCTGAATCAATCCTTGAAAAAGCATCGTCTAGGTTATGCAAATTCCTAACTTGCATGAGTGACTCATGCATCATGTGTCAGTGCACTCGAAATGATGAAGGGCTTATGAGGTGATATAAGTATGAAGACGACCTTTGGAAAGTGGATGAGGTGAGATCTCTTGGAATTTGACGACTTTTAAGAATGCATTGCTTTAGCCTTCATGAGTTAAAGGTCCGGCAAAATGTGTAAACTTGTGTATATGAAATATACTTCCTCCAATTCAATTTATTTGGCATACTTTTTTTTTAAGTCTGTTTAAAAAAGAATGATTCTTTCCGTTTTAAGCAACTATTTAATTTTAAACTTCCTACTTAACATGTTTAATACCACAAGATTCAAAAGTTTTTAAGTTGAAACAGTAAAAGTTGAAATGGTGGAAGTAATAAAAGTCTTATGATTTTGAATGGACGTGAATCAGCGTGCAGTTTGCTCGCCGCACTTATTATCTGATGCTACTTCTGTGTTGTAAAATCTTCAAGTTTCAAGTCTGTTCTCTTTGATCGATTTGTATTCATTTACATGTGTTTTGCCAAGCATAGTAAGCTCACTTTTCTATCACTGTTTTTGAATTTCATATTTAAATTATTGGGTATTATTTATTAACATAACACCCCTTATTATAAACTAGTAATAATATATATGCTATCGGTGTTCTTAATCAAAATATTACTCAAGGAAGAATCTGCAAAGTTGTAAGTAATTATGTTTTGTTTCTTAAAGGGCGACATGTTCTAAGGCTGAATACATATGTAGATGGTCAAAGTTGTTCTTTTGTCTAGACACAGAATATAAGTAGGAAATTATGTGAGGTGCTCTCTAAATGTAATGATTTTGATTTTTTGTCCTTCATAAGAGAAGTCTTACAAAATGTTCTTCCACTTTAGATTGAATCAAAGTATATTTTTATCCTTCTACACTTTTAAATATTTTTTAAACAACTCTCCATGTTTAATTGCTTCTCAATTTTTTTAAAAATTATTTTTGTAATGACCCTCTAGGTCATTTCTGCATTGTTGGTATTTT
Organism: Solanum clarkiae; assembly: GCA_011800125.2. Taxonomy (NCBI): domain Eukaryota; kingdom Viridiplantae; phylum Streptophyta; class Magnoliopsida; order Solanales; family Solanaceae; genus Solanum; species Solanum clarkiae. The sequence continues at coordinate 31,571 of JAABOM020077517.1, read as the reverse complement.
GCATTGGTTAGGGCTTACTTGTAGTGACTTCGAGTCATTTATGACTCCGTGCCGTTGACAATTCAGTTGCCTGGTCGCTCATTTGAAAGAATGTACAATCTTTTGTAATATTGGTTGGTTTAAAGTTGAACATGAGTTTAACAGTAAAGTAGGAGTAAACAGCCTCAGAATAGAATTCTGATAGTTCCATTAGCTCCAAAATGACCAAATTAGGCTAGGAGCATGTTCAATGTTAATTATGCCTGGATTTGTCATTTTGCCTTTGAAATCAGTCAATAGTTGACTTTAGTCAATGTCTTTGGTAAACATGCCCAAATGAAAATTTTGACAGTGCGGTTAGCTCCAAAATGTCAAGTTTGATTTAAGATGACATTTCGTTCGGTTTTCGAGGCTTTTGGGTGTGTTTTGACCCCCTCGATAGATTTCGGTATTGGGAAGTGATACCCGCACCTGATTGTAACAACCTACATGGTAAGAAATTTCGAATACACCATTGAGTTTGAAATACCGTTTCCAATCAAATTGCATATATAGTTTGTATTTCTCCAATTTTGGATGAGATCGGAGCATCGAAATTTAGTTTGAGTTGTTGCTGAAAATCATAGGCAGTAGGTGATGTGGCTCATTGAGGAGTCGCCATGTGGCCGGCGGCTAGAAATTTAAAGAAAAAGAAAGAGAAAAGAAAAACGGGATATATATTCAATAGTATTCTGTTCGTGAAGAAAATCATAGGACAACTTTGAACAAGGATAAATCACCTGTTTTGATTCGATTTTAGCGATTCAAAATGCTAACTTGTGTTTTTTTCGAAAGAAAAATCGTGGAAGCATCAAAAATTACTCTCGGCAAGCCGTTTAAGGTAAATTTTGTTGTTTTTACGGCTGTGAATTGAATATGTTTTTGAAAACTTTGACGTGCGATTTCTTATCCGTTTTAAGTCAAATTTGGTGAATTTTGGGTCTATTCTATGTGTGTTTGCGAGACGCACCCTATGGTAACGTTGGAATTAATTGATAGAGCTCCGTTTGGTGCAAAAATATGATTTTGCTATTGTTATGTTTATATTTTTAGAAAATTTGAAATGCGATAACTCAGATCGTTTTGAATTGATTTTTAGTGAAATTTTAGTCTAAATTGAAGAGTTTTTCGAAGCATACATAGTGGTATTAATGGATTTTTCTGAAATTGCTTGGTTTGAGAGACAATTGAGGTCAAATTGGCCGCCATATATAGTTTTTATCGAAAAGAAATATATTCCAGGTTGTTTTATATCATTTTAGACCTCAAATTGATCCCAAATTTCATGTATAGGCTCAGGGAAGAATGAAGAATATTATATGAGTTTTGTTTCAAAATTTTTCTATGGGCCTATGTTTTGGCTCGAAAACTGATCTAAGCCGATTTTCTATGATTTTAATAATGATCGTATTGACGCGGTGATAACATTTTGAGAGTTTAACAACATTTAGAGATCCCTAAGAGGAGTACAACCCCCATAAATTGGACAGAAGCATGCGTGATCGGCATTCAGGTAGGCTAGGTCTTCCTTTCTTGTTAAACTGAGTTAGAATATATAAATATTGTCTGGGATGGCTTGGATATCTGTGGCATGTTGAGGATGTGTGTGACTAACCCATTGATTTCCTGTTGGATTTTTGGATGTTTGGGGTAATAACATGATTATTTGACATGCTGAGAATTCCTTTGGGACTGATATACTGATTTTCTGTTGTATACTGATTGGTTGTTGTACTTTTGATTTATTGAGATTAATAGAACTATCGTTGACATGCTGGAGAAACCTGTGACTGTTGTATTCATTATCTACTGTAATTATGCTTAGATGTCGTATTTGTTGTGGTTGATCTGATAAGGGTCACAATTGCTAGAATTTGATCTGTTAAGTGTTATATTATTGTGGTTGACCTATTAGATGCTGCAATTACTGGATTTTGGCTTGTTAAAGCTGTATTTTATGAAGTTTAACTTGTTGAGATTGGTTATGAATTTTATGTTATTGTTTTACTGTAATTCTGGTCATCTAATTTTTTGGGCCGACAGATATTTGATTGGTACTGTATTACCTTCCTAGATCGAGTGATGCTACATGCTGAGGGATGTGACTAGGAATTTGATATATGTCTGTATGCATATAGATGTATAATGAGTCTACATTTGATTAGAATATCGAGTATCCATTATACTTTTGAATATCTGACTGTTGTTGAGAATACTTGTGATTAGTATGTTGATTACTTGTTACATTCTTAGTTGTTTGGGTTTGATAGAGTATCTATTGTCATGTTGAAACTACTGATGATTGTTATACCAGTTATCTGCTATATTGTGCGAGTACTCTGATTGTTTACTGTACTAGTGATTATCTATTGTTGGGCCTTAGTCTAGGTTTAGGCCAACGATGCCTTACACCTACGATGGTCAGGATTGGTAGACCACTATATTGATGCATGACTTGAGAGGCGTGGATTCTTGTAGACGAGATTAGCAGACTCGGGTTGAGTAGAGTACAGTTTCGCTTACATCCTATGCACTATTGGTGTAAGCTCATGTCAGGTCTGTAGTTTGTGTTAGAATCCAGGACATAGGTTGATGTTTGTAGTATAGACCATACCCTGATGTCAAGTCTAGGGTAATGCTTGGGTTCATCTCGTCCTGATATCCAATCTAGGGCATTGCTTGAAGTCCCTATGTGTTAAAGTTTATTTTATGTATTAGAGAGACACTTAATAGTAATTGATATTCATTGAATGATGTTGTAAAATTATTCTATGCATTTAATTATTGTATTATAAATGATTGATATATGTTGTGATTGGTCTACATTCCTAATGTAACCCCCCTCATATGCTTTGGAATGCCTCCTAAGTGTATTTCTAGAATATCTCAAAATCCGTGCATGATTTCAAAAATCCAACTTCATATTCTTGTTCAGGGGGCATAATTGTGTGGGAAAAGGGTAGCCCCCGAATTTTAGAAGACCCGTAGTGAAAAATAATTTTCTTAACGGGGACACAAAACAATATGCATCCACACCCCAGGCGCAACGCGCCCTGGGCGCAGATTGGTACAGTTTTTCTCTTGTTTTTCTTGTTTCGTCCAATGACATTTGAGTAATAACCCAATGCCCATTTAAACATGAAACCATCCTTCTTTGTCCATTTTTTAACTTTGGAACTCATAGAAACCCTCTCTAAACCTCTCCAAAAAATCATCAAATCCCCCATTCAAATTCAAGGATTTCAAGAACAAGCTTTGGATTTCAAGAATCCACTCCAAGCTTTAAGTCCTCCTTAAGTCAATTTCAAGTAAAGTCTCAAGTTTAGGTATGTGGGTTTCATTCATGGATTCCTTCCACCCATGAAGCCAAACCTTGCCTTTTTATCAAATTCAATGATTTTAATGATGAATACTTTATGGGTAAACTTTATTATGCATTATAAGTATGATTAATGTTTGGATTCTTCAAGTATTGATTAAATATGCATGAATGTCTATTAAAGCTATTTGCACGAGTTGATTTATACCTATTGAGGATATGCATGATACGAATTATTAGATTATGAATGATGGTGAATTTTAAGACGAATTTCATGACATCCAAATGAGAGTTTTACTACTATGATTGGTGGATTGATTTAAATGACTTCAAATTTAATTGATTTTGCTCCTTCTTTTCCTATACTCCTAAATTGCATGATTTTAAGCATAAGTATGCATATCTATCATGTTTGAGTAAGTTTGCATGATTATGAATCTTATGTTGATGAACGGCTATTGCATGATTTGCAAGATAAATGTTACTATGATAGGTTATGGGCTCCCAAGCATGTATTAGATTCATGATAAGTTTGTATGATCTCTAAGTGAATTATTAAGCTTTTGTGCTATGTTCTATTCTCTTGTGAATTATGATGCTTACTAAAGGGGGTTATGAACTATGTTGTATGCCTCACCCTCTAGTACAAGACAAATGTCTACATAAAGGGGTTATGAACTATGTTGTGTGCCTCACCCTCATGTACGATTTAATGCTATGCAACATCTTATGCTTACATGAAGGGATTATGACCTATGCTATATCTCCACCCTCATGTACTATCCATTACCTACTAGAAAGGGTTATGACCTATCTATATTTCTCACCCTCTAGTACAAGGTATTTGGATGAGCTATTCATGTCACTTTATTATGTTGAATAAGTTATGCAAGTATGATTACTCTCAAGCATGTTTACACCTAAGCATTGATTATACATGTCATATTGAGCTCATGTCTATCGATTATTATTATGCATCTTGATTATTATGCTTATGATCCATGTTGCATTTCACCCCGCATACTTAGTACATTCCAAGTACTAATGCATACTCTATGCCTACATGATATCATCATGTAGGAACCAGAGCTCCTATTGACCCTCCTCCCCCACTGGACTAGCCGGATCGTTGAAGTAGTTGTTGGTGAGTCCTCATATCCAGGGACAATAGTTATTTTCTTTCATGCCTATATTAAGACTCTATCTATATTTTAGATACTTATCTATAAGGGTGAGCCTGGGAGATGTCTTGGCCCCTGCCACCAACTACTAGTAGAGGTGTCGTTGGATATTATATTGGTTTGTATTGATGAACTTGACTCTTATTATACTTATACTATTATGAAAGACTCTCTTGGTCTCGCTTCCCTTATGTTCTATATTACTTGTTTGTTATCTTATTTTACTTCTGCAACCAAGGATGTGTATATGATATGCTAAGAGGCTTTTCTAGGATTCCTTCGAGTTCCTCATTGGCCATGTCATGTCTAGGCCCTAGGCTTGGGTCGTGACACCAAGATTATGAAATCCATAATTTTGAATTAGCCCTATCAAAATTATGCCTTGAATAAAGAAGGCTTGATGAACTATTGTTAATAAAGTTTAAAGTAATGATAAAAAATGATGAATTAGTTATATTTGGATCAGGTGTCATATTTCAGCACTATATTATGGGATTGAATACCACATTTTGACATGATATAATATGAGATTGAATGCCATGTTCTAGCATGACATAATATGGAGTCGGAAGCCACATTCTGATATGACATAATATGGAATCGAATGCCACGATTCGACATGATATATTTGGATCGGGTGTTATGTTACATGATAATTTAAAAAAAATATTAAAATGACCCGATATACTCAATCTCAAAAAACCTGTTTCCCAAAAGAAACATGATGTGAAGGCCTAAGTCCTAATGTTTGTTCTTGATATTGTTGACTGATTATGTACTTGTTTTGTTCTGTTGTAACTTATACTTGACTACTTGGTGCGCAAGTATACTTGTTGGGCTTATGGGGGCCTAACGAGTGTACAAAGTTAGGTTAGATAGTATCTTACACTTCCATACTTGCCTGTCCTATATGATTTTGGTTAGTACTGCTCAATTCTGCTTGGTATCAATATTGCAACATTTTTGCTAGATATTTCTATCAGAGTTGTGGCTATATGATCAGGGTTGAAGACACTATGTGATCAGGGTTGAAGTCCCTATGTGATCAGGATTGAAGTCTCTATGTGCTTAGGATTAAAGTCTCTGTATGTTTAGGATTGGAGTCCTGATGAGGTCCGAGGTTCCTAGCTGAAGGTTACTACACCAGTACCAAGGTCATCTATGCATCATTCAGTTGGGCATCTTCTGATTATGCAACATGGTTATACTTTTTATCAATATACCTACCTTGCATCATTTTTCTGCATCGATGTACCTTCTGGGCTTGTGGGGAGTCAATCGGCGTATAGGCATAGTCGGTAGGGCCTTCCACCTATGTACATCGCTCTACTGTTGCCATATTATGGTTAGATCCATTGGTATAGATATGCATTACCTATTTCTTGCAGATTTGAGTTACTTGGGACCTACAAATATACATTACTTGATTTTTGTAGGCAGTTGCTGTAGACCTATATTCTGGTTTATTCTTGCCTTATTTACTGTTCTTACTTCGTCGGCCTATGATTCCTATTATTTATAATATTCCTGGTACTTACTCCTATATTTTTGCATCTATTTCATGGTGAAGGTCCTAGACTGAGCCAACAATGACGATTCTTCCAGTGATAGCTATACTTAGAACCTAGTGGTGAGCATTTGGACATTGATGGATCCTTTTAGTCTCCTTTTGTATTTGTGACTATCTTTTGTTACTTGAAACTTGCCTTATATATTATTTTTGTCCTGTACATGTATATAGAGTTGTATTATGATTCATGTGTTGTATCTTGTCTACAGTAGTCCTGTACAGGTGACCGCTAGGTCCTGGGAGGGAATTTTGTGTTGTTATGTTGATGTATGCCTAGTATTAGCTTATGCTTATGTTAACTTTGGTTAGATTGTTCTGTGATACCCGTTATCAGCAGTAATGTCACATCTCGGACCTAGAATCGAGGAGTGACATGGTGAATGGGATCCCGAGAGTCCCCAAACAAGTCTTAAAGTAACCATATTTGCATCATTGATTCAGAAACATATACAAATAGTAAACACATGGTTCTCAGGGATAGGAAAGTAGGACTCACACTATAAGAATATCATAGGGAAAGAGATTAACATGGATTCACATAACACGTAGCACATAAAGACTAGGGGGAGTAAGTATGACTTACTCTATGGGGACGATTCGGGACTTAGGATATTCCACATTTCCACATCAAAGTATACATACTTATCACAGTTCTCATGATCAATCCGTGATAGCCATATCAAATAGATAACCAAAATCATAACCTCCGAATACCATACATAACATATACATCCGACAAGAGTCTACAAGATGTCCAACAATGTCTCTAGTCATAGAATAGGACGGGGCCCAAGACATATCTCGAGCTCACCCTCAAAGTAAAAAGCATAAACAGAAGCAACATAAGTAGAAGAATGGTAGCTTGTCCTTGGAAGGTAGGACTCCCCATAACAAATGTCTCAAATCCGATCTACCCGTCCAATGGTGGATGAAAGTAGTCTTTGGTTCCTACATGGTTAGATCATGTAGGCTAAAGTATACATTAGTACGTTTGAATATACTAAGTATGCGGGCATGCAATTATCAAATCTGCATTTCAATGTTAGATGACAAGGGCACATAATATAGAAAGAATCATATATCCAAAGAAGAGTAGTATATAATATGCCATGAAGTCCATGATGCATGAAACACAAAAATGCTCATATATAGAGGGGATGAGACCTCAACCAACATGAGTAAGACCAAGCGAGCTATTATTTGAAATCCCGATGAAATTCCCTCACCGGTAAAGAGGTGGTTTACTTGCCAAAGGTAAACCATACTTCACCTTATGGGCACCCTCATTTCGCATGAAGCAATCTTCCTTCCGAACACCCCTATTTCGGACAAGATTTTCACATAATATGATATCACATTATACTTCACCTTATGGGCACCCCCATTTTATATGAAGCAACCTTCCTTAAGGGTACCCTCATTTCAGATAAGATTTTCACATAACCTATGCTAGGCACATAGTTCAAGAAAAGAGAGGGAGCCCTCAACCCATTGGTGCTAAGTTATCATCCCACAAGAATACATACATGTATATATATACATGCTTTCAAAAGAGGCAATAGCCATTTCCAATTCTTCCAATGCACATTTAGGCTTCAAAAGCCAAAATATAATTGATAACCATAATACTCATGCATAGGAATAACTCATTTACATATACGGAATGGTGCAAGACCCAAAATGCTCAAAGAGCCATAACCAAAGACATATATGTGATCACATTCTTGTCATAACCATAATCTTATCAAAATCATATACGTAAACATAGTTGGGCTTAACCCACTTCATAATTTTCATAAAATCCCATGTACATGAATGCATATGAGAAAGGCATGGGTAATGAAGATTCAAACTTAAACCAACAATTCCTCGTGAAATTCAAGAAAAGACCTAAGTAAATTTCACATTGAAATCATAGTATACACTACCCATGTATAGATCAAGCTTTAAAGGGGACATGCACTTTCATAACTTCATAATCTCAATACAAAACTATCATATGAGGGCTTAAATCAACTTAAAATCATTAAATAAACACAACCCATACATCAATTGAATTCAATAAATCAAAATAATGAAGACCCATATTCAAAGTAAGCTTAAATTCATGAAAATTACTTAAAAGAGTTTGGGTCTCCTTGTTTGAAAGGAACCAAGGATCAAAACTCACATACCTTGCTTAGGAAGATGAATTTGAGAAGAATTTAGCTTGAAGTTGAAACACTAATTGAATCCTAGCTTGAATCTTGAAGATGAAACTTGGAGAGAATTTTGAGAGTTTGATTCTAAAAACTAAGGGTTAGTCTTGAATGAGGGGTTGGAATTAGTGAAGGAGAGGTTTAGGAATGTAAAGAGAGGGGAGGGGAGGGGTTTAAAAGTCTTAAAAAGCCTTGGGGATAGGTCAAAATATCAAAAACACCTCAATAAAAACCCCTTTAAATTTAATCTTGAACTTGTCACGGTTGGCTTCATGGGTCGTGAAGCTCTTCATTCACAGACAGGTTCTACGAAATAGGGCATAACTTCTTACTCTGAACTCAAAATGAGATGAAACCGGATGCGTTGAAAAGGTAATTCAAAGATCTTCAATTTGATAGGTCGTGGTCTACCCAGTTCTTTCTGTGCTAAGATATATGATCATTTGAAGTTGATCATTCTATCGGTACTTGTGAAAAACTTAACCAATGGAATTTCTTTGAACTTGACTTGATGTAAGAGACCCATGATAGCCTTAAACAACATAAATAATCTAGACTTGAAGGCTTGAAAGTGAACTTATCTTGAGCTTAAAGATTCTATACTTAGAAAAATTCGACGCCAACACCCATTTTAGATAGCTTCATGGGCTGTACCAAGCCAAATGCCCCATGTACTCCTTCATCCCACTTCACTTAGAAAATTCTTCATGACATAGTTCCAAGACAGTGATTCTATACTTAGAAAAATGTCACTCTCTAAGCCTTATGGGTGGCCACACAGGCTGTGACACCCCACATGAGCCGTGAACTTGGACGTGTGACCATATTTGGTCCCAAAGTTGTGTGATTTCACGCCAAGGCCATCACACGGCCCACCACACAGTCCGTGAAGTGTCACACGGACCGTGAAGGGTCCAAGTGTTGTATGCCTTCGTTTAAAACACCACGTTTAAGGGCCAAACATCCTCGAAAGGCCAAGGGTCACTCCATGGATGCTCCACTCGGGCTGTGTGACCTCACACAGACCGTGAGGGCTCCTATGGAGAGTCACCTTGGTCTAAAACTCTCTAAAACCAAAATTTTCAACCTCCAATGAGGTTGTAGAAAGTCTGGGTCTTTAATGTAACTAAGCTTTTATGAAATACCTTACTGATAATGTCCTAAATTTGGCAGTTGTGAACTCTGATGGTGATCTTATACATATGTTGGAATTGTTTCTACCTTGAAAATAGTTTAGCTTGACTATGAGTTGGAAATTTGCGAAAGTATCTGCATTGGGTTGGTATCATTGAGATCATGACTTAGTTGTGGCTGTTGTAAATTTTTTTTGATAAGTCTATATATCGATGAGTATGAAAAGCTGATCAGCACCCTGATTAGTCACTCATTGAAGGGTTCGAGTCCCACCCCTTATCGATTATCTTTTGAGCCTAGGGCTCTAGGATTATTGATGCATGCCCTATGTTGTTGAGAATGGTCATTGGTGGGTTCGACTCCCTCCCTTTATTGTCGGATAAACAGGATAGGATTTGGTTAAAGTCTCGAACTTGTTACTAGGGCGTTCACTCTTGGAGAACCCTAGCTCCTGCTCGTTAAAGGATAGAAATTCTGTGTACCTGGCAGGCTTAACGGGGTTCACTCAAGTTTTACTTTAAATTGCGCACGTGTGTCCTATTCGGGCATGCGATGGCCTTTTAGGTATATCTAGTGTAGTAATTCTTAGTTTTAGTGGATTTTCCCTTCGTATTAGTCCTTTGCCATAGAGTGTATACTCTGACTCCTGTTTAATGTTTTATTCTCCTTTTTCATATCGTCTTTATCTTTCTTACTCAGTCAACCTATGATGACTATTGGGTACCTTATTATCTGGTACTCATACTACACTCTGTGTCTACTTTCGTGATATAGATTCGAGCACCAATCTCCAACATTGATTAATTGAGCTCATAGCAGCCCACATAGGAGACCAGGGTGAGCATTTGACATTTCTAGATCATTCTGTCTCCTTCAGCTTAGTGGCCCATCTTTTTGTATCTCTTAACACTAGCTAGATCTAGTAGATGATGTTTTTGGTCCACTTTTGGGACTTATACTCTTCATTTTTCGTAGTAGCTCTACACTGATGACTTCCTGGTTCTAGGAGGGATATTTGTATACATATTCAGTCATTCCCTGCTTTTATTTACTTGTATTGTCTCTTGTATGTTGATTCGGTTAATTTTCCCCCTTATACGCATTACTTATAGTTTCGAGTTATGGGTTAGCTTACCTATCTGCGGGTTATGGTAGGCGCCATCACGACCTGAGAAATCAGGTCGTGACAATTAAGTCAACCCTGCATTTATTAATCAAATTCAAAACTAGGGATCTAACTAAAATTCATACTCGTCTTGCTCATCTAAAAAAAAATTGTTTATTAATATATTTTTTTATCAGTTTATCCAATTTTCTTGTTCATTCCCTCTTTTTATTCCTTTTTTAATCTCTACTTCTTATCTAGTATATCAGGGACTCAAAAATGAAAGAAATTTGGTTAATATTCCTTTAATCAAGTTATTATTGTTGCTGTTTATTTTCATTTTTTTTAAATTTTGGACGCACACAAAAAAATATTAAATATGTACATAGCTTCTTAATTAATGTAACACCCCATGTAATTTACCGAAATTCCCCTAAAATATATCTTGCGCGCAATGCGTCTTCCAAAGCTTCGATAGGAAATCCGAGATTGGATTTGCGATCAACGCGAAAAATCAAGTCGGAAAAGGTCTCGACTCAACTTTAACGTGAAAAAATGCGAATCAATTTTTTCGAAGTGAGCCAAAACTGTGAGGTTCCGTGTCCAGGCCGCGACGTGGAAGGGGCGCAGAGATGCACTTATATTTTTTTTAGAAATTTTGATGGAATTACAATTTATGAAAATTACACATAAAACGCATTTGCTGAATACGATTTATGTGTAATTTCCTGGAAAATAGTTTTTCCACGCGTTTTAAAATTTTCAGTCAAAAATTATATATGTGCGCGCCCAGTCCGCAACATAGGTGAAATTTTTTCTTTTAACTCGGGAAGGGCCTTTTGGTCATTCTCCATCCTATCCTAAGTCCTAAAACGTGTTTTTAAAGTCATTTTAGATCGGATAAGGGTTTCAAAAAACCATTCTTCTTAAACTTTTACGCAAAGAAGTTCTGAGAGAGGAGACAAGAAAGCCTAGGGGATTGCAAGTTTGAGTCCAATTCTTGTTGAAGATTCGTACAATCTTCATCCCAGGTATGTAAGGCTAAATGAAAACACGAGGTTGTTCTCTCATGTGCTCCATAGGTGGTCTAGATGGTGAATTGAAGGATTCTTGAGTCTATATGCATGATTTCTTGAATATTCTCTTGAAAATTATATTATTTGCATGTATTTTCACATGTTGATGATCATCATAAACTTATTTTCTTGAATTGAATGTTTTACTTGAATTATTGCATAAACCCTATTTATTATTTCTTAAAGATTGAATAAAAGAAGGTAGGATTGAGTCTAGAGCCTTGAGTGAGAATGTTATTGTGATTGAGGTTGGGACATGAGAATGATGCTAGATTTATAGAACTTGATAGTCTCTTGAGTCTCCATAAATAACCTCTAATGTTTTGCCTATTCAATTGTTCCCTAATGATAGTTCTAAGTCCTGAGATGAGTGTATTGATGACTGAGGTAGATGGAATTAATGTTAATTAGATTAAATGGGGATTGAACCTTAGCTTGAAGAATCGTTATATTCTTTGAGTTGATAGAATGATAGATGAGATGATGACCCCTCTTGAGATGGGGGGTTGGCTATGTAACAGTCCAGCATTGATAGACTATAAGCTTTCTTGAGTTATAGGAGGAGTATTAGCACCGAAATAGGTAAGAGTGAGTCCCGCTCGAACTCATTAACTACGTGGCCATCATAGAAGAGGATTGGACTTTGAAAGCAGATGCTTTCTTTGTCCCGTAGAGGACTTGAAAGACTTCTTTGGAATCCCTGACAGACTCGTCCTCTACCCCGGCAAAGTACTGGGCGGATGTGCCTACGACATCTCTTCGTTGTATCACTTCTGGCTCATAGGGGGTGATTGTCGGTTATAGAAACTCCTATTTAGGATTCCCTCTTGATAGTACTCTGATGTTGAGGTAATAATAGGGTGAGGGATGTAGTGAGTCATTTTTCTATTCTTTATTCTTTCTTTAGATAGACATTTGACATGTTGGTTGCTCTCTATATTGAGTTGATTGTTATTGTTATATTATTCTACATGTTTCTGATTTCACTCAGCTATTTTACATACCAGTATATTCCACGTACTGATGTCCTCCTCTGGGACTTCATCATTTCATGATGTAGATACAAAACTTGGAGATCGTCAACAGGCACACCATTGAGGATTGAAGACGTTCAGCTGATTTGGTGAGCCTCCCTTACTTCGGAGGAATCCCTTATGTTTATTTTCATCTTTCCTTAGAGTTAGAGTGACTAGTTTTATTTTGATTGAGGTAGTCATGGGTCTATCATTGGCACCAGTTGATAGTGATAGAGGCTTCATAGACTAGAGTCGATTGTTGATGTAAGACTGTGGACTAGTTCTTCTTACTAGCCTCTTTTTATAATATATATATATTTGAGAATTGATAATAATGTTCCCTCTCTATCCTTTATGTCTTCCGTTGATAGTAGAATGCTTAGATGAATGAATGCGATGAGGCTAAGTGGTTCGCTTGGAGACTAGTAATAGTCTCCGAGTGCTGGTTACGTCTAGGGTACCCTCCTGGAACGTGACAATTAAATCATCTTTTATTGAACTACTTGTTTCTTATATGAATGTCATCATTATTTTTCTCTTTTTTTCTTCTTTGTTTAAGTTGTTTTATTTTTTAAATAATGGACAAGATACAAGATGAAAAAAAAGTGAAAGCGAGAGGAGGTGGGGGTTCAGGTGGGGTGGGGGATTGTGGAGGATGTGTGTAGAAAGTAAAAGACTAACACATTTTTTTTTTGGTATATTTTCAATTTATTATAGAACCCAAAATCAAGCCGATCGCATAAGATCACATATTAAGTTATTTCAAATTATTTTAATGAAGAAGACCTAAATTGACCTCAAACTATGATATTTGGTATAATATTATTCTTTATCTACCTTATGAGTGTGAGTTGTGAGAAATAAAGGTATTTTTAGCCAACAGATTGGTGTCAGCGATATTTTTGAGCAAAAATATTGACAAGGATATTTGGGGGCCAAAAGATGAATAGAAGATAGTTTTATACCAATTCAAATAATTAAAGATAATTTTAGGTCCTTCATTATATAAATACAATAATTTAAAGTTAAATTTATGTATTGAAAAATTTGATGAAAAATATTGCAAGCTATAATTTTTGTCAGGTCAATATTCTCCAAAAACTACATATTTCGGTTCAAGATTACCATGATTTTACTTCTCGAGAATTGAACCATGCAAACATGATGGAGGAGTAATAACTATATATTGAGAGAGTAATAATTATTCCATCTCATGACATTCTTTTTTTTTTAGCCTGTTCATAAAGGAATGTCACCTTATTATAATCAGAAATATTTTAACTTTACAATTTCTCTTTTAGTCTCAATGAAATGATCAACTCTTCTAAGAATTATTTTAGACCACAAGTTTCAAAATAACGCGCTAAGATAAATGACGTTATATAAAATGAGATGGAGGGAATATTAGTGAAGACAACAAAGATTTGTATTCATCTTGTTGAATATTAGTTAATTACATAAATCAAATGGCAACAATAAATTTTTTTAGATTAATTCATCTTTGATAGACGGTGCAAGTCGTTTTTTCTTCTCCTCAAGTGCTCCTAGAGCAGAGATTGGCAATTCATGTTGATGTATCACATATGTGTAGTTGCGATCATAAAACCAATCAGCAAACGCCTTTGATAGAGTCTGCATATATATTAAACAAATAAATACTCCACCATTTAGTTAATAACATGATGAATATAAGTATGGAATAGCGTGCAAAACAAGACATTAAACTATTGTAGGTAAACACGTACCAAGTTGTTGATCGTGGTGACATTTAGAGGAGACCACCAAAATTGGACTTGGCTATGATGATTGAATGAATCAATGAAAACTCCTCTTAATCTTGGATTATTAGGTTTGGGCAAAGCATTTAAGAATTCCGACCTAAACTCTGAAATATATAAAATCCACAAGTATTAAACTTATGGACCCTTAAGTACAAAAATCAGCTCATTGATATATTTGTAGAACTAACCTAACAAGGTTTGGTTTGTACTTGCAGTGCAATTTTGATGGTCAATGCAAGTATTTATCCCGTTAGCTATAGTGCTGTTTATCTGCAAAATAACTCATACACATAAAAATCAATACATATTTAAAATCTAACATCAAACATCAGCCCATAGATACATATATACATGTGTCTATGAAACAATAATTTGAATACGTCTTAATGCATGATCAATTATATTCAACATAAAAAATTGTAGTGAGCATGCATGTTATATAGATCCTCACTATACAGAAATTGACGAATATCTAGTTACCTGGTATTTATCATATGCTGAAGTGGTAATGAAAAGTGGTGTCTTGATATATTGTTGCATGTTCTCTGGGAAGAAGCACTACATGATATATATAGTGATTAGTTTATGGGCCAAGAAGTAAAAAATTAAAGTCGACTAAATGATTACTATCAATTAAATTATACCAATTCTGGTCTCATTTTTGAAGTGCATGATTTAGGTAACGATTTGGCAGATCCCTGTAATATATAGTTTAGATAAATAAAAATAAATTTATAATAATAGTGCAAAGCAAGAGAGGAAAAGTAAAGAGGAGTAATAATCAACTAGGTAGGAGAATTTTAGTACATGTAAATTAACAAGTGCCGTATAAAGTTCTGTAAAATTTTTGGCATGAAATGGATCCTTGCTGTAATTAGAAAGAGAGACAAAGTTAGATTGAACATATATATAAATAGTATAAAATTAATTTTTGTGCTTACAAAAACAACTTACACGCGGATAAAATAACCAGCATCACTCATGCATTTTACTCTAGGAGTATTTGGCAATAATTTATGAAAATAATCACAGTATAACATTGCTGGATATGCTCCTGCAGAACTTCCACTAAGAAGGGCCTGCAACGATTAACATGAGATCAATAGTGAAATATGTTTTTTTTAATCACTTTTCTAATTGCATACATAATTAAATTAATTACTTACATTCTTAGCATCTTTTAATCCTTTTGCCAAAAGTTCATTAATTACTGCCTTGAAAATTCTTGCACCTCTAAAGTGAAGATTGGTAGCCTAAAAACAAGGAAAAAGAAATCTATTAAAAACATAAGGACGGACTAAGTTTATAATTATTGCTTAATTAAAATGGAAGTAAACACGTACGGGATCAACGTAGTCGACATCTCCAGTGAATCCTCCACCATCACAGTACCTAACAAATACTTTGTTCCAGTTGTAGAATTCTGCATATTTTACATTGCTTAGACATTATTATGTTGAATTATATATAGTAGAATCTAATTAAGAATGCAACTGTTCCAACGTGTTCAAAGAGAACCTGGATTTGTACTCTTTCTCTTGCTAAAAAATCCTGTAAACCACCATGGTTTCATAATATGTGAAGAACCAAATTCAGTTTTGGAACGATCCAGACAAGCTTCGACAGTTCTGCACCATTCTCCTCCCTAATAAGAATAATAAGAAAATTCTCAAAGATTTTTAGAAATGAAAATTTTGATATATGTCCATTTACTTAAAATTTCTTATCCCAAATAGCCTAATTATCCAAATAGACTATAAAATTCTTTTCTTGCTTCTATGTTGACGCTCCTCATGAGTCATCTGGAAACAGTCGCTTTATGTTTTTAAACATAGGGGTTAGGCTGCGTACATCCGACCCCCCAACCCCGCAATGAGCGGGAGCCTTTTGAGGCACTGGGGTATGTTGTTGTTGTTTGCTTCTATGTTGAAATTGCAAAATAAATCCCGACCTGCCATTTGCTGCTCCTAGTCATACTTGTAGTGTTCTTGTGGACGTAGAATTGTGAAATTTTATGAAAAAAATATAATATTTGAAAAAAGATGAAAGTAGTATCTAAAAATTGGAGTTGTGTTTTGACATGAATACAAATATTTGTGACTGATTCAGAGTGAAAAATTGTAATAATTTTATATCCAAACATTTTACGAAAAAAAGGAACAATATTTATGGTCGAGCCGACACCTAGTGACATGTAAAAGAGAATACGTATAGATGTGTTGTATATGTTAGTAATATATTTGACCTACCGAAAGTTGAACGATCCAGCTTTGGGCTCCTTCTCCAAATCCTGGTTCAAAATGATACACCGGAGGTGATCCATCTAAGCACACTGCCACATTAAAGAAGTTTATTAGAAGAAATATATATGCCATTCAAACTTTTATGAATTAATAATTCAAGAAAATTAACCTGCTCCGC
Source organism: Solanum clarkiae (assembly GCA_011800125.2). Lineage (NCBI taxonomy): Eukaryota > Viridiplantae > Streptophyta > Magnoliopsida > Solanales > Solanaceae > Solanum > Solanum clarkiae. The sequence goes on along the minus strand of JAABOM020077517.1, from coordinate 14,752 downwards.
TTTTCACAGCATCTTTAACGATTGTTTTTGAGACATAATATGCCTCTTCTAGTTCTGGTGTCACATTTTCTTTTGTACATGACACAATATTGATAATGGCCAATGAACAAATAAGTAAGCATACAATTTGAAAATATGTGTTGGCCATCATCATCCTACAAGACATAAAACAACAAAGGAAAATGAGAAACTGATTATATACATATTCATGTTTGAGAATAAAAAAGAATTCAACACCTACTTCTTTTAAATATATTTGTTGCAAAATATTTTATTTGTCTTTTCCATGTATTTTTGATCTATATATAGAATTTTATGGAGATAACCAGTGGTTGAGAATGTAGTACGGAAAAGTAGGTAGACCATAAGATGAGGAAAATACTAGAACCACAAGTTCGATGTAACCACAAGATTTGTTATGATGTTGTTATATGGAATGTCAATGGAATAAATTGTTGTTGGTAACTATTACGTACACATGTAAATTCCAAATTTAATCATTACTTGAAAATTTCTACCGTTCTTAACGTTACACTTAAATTATCAATTAACTTTATTAACTACTTAGAGGACTGCGAACTATCATAGGCAGGCAACACTTTAACTTTATCTAAGGGCGATAATTGGGCGGGTTGGGTCAAATTTTAGCGGGTTATAATGGATCAAGACATCAAACGGATTAAGACCCAACTCAACTCAAATTTTCTTGGGTCAAAATGGGTTGGGTCAAAAAGGGTTGAGTAACGGGTTATAGAGTGGATCAATACCCTACCCAACCCAATTTTTACTAAGTTTTACTTAGTTTATTTGTTCCTTTTTAATATTTTAGTACTTCATTAAATTATATTTTTCTTTATTATGGCTAAATAAAACATATCAAATTGAAAAAAAAGTGTTTTGAAAATATTTTGACAAAATCTCTCTCGAGTTAATTCAGATTGCATATCAACCCAATTTTGAATGGATTGAAATGAGTTGAGTTGAGATGGATTGAACTAATAATTCAACAGGTTGGCCGGGTTGGGCTTAATTTTGCCATTTCTAACTTTATCAACTTCCTAGAGTATTGCGAATTATCAAATGCAGGCAATACGTTCATGTAATGTTAGGTAGAAAAACATCACAATTCAAACTAGGGTTTGATGTCACTTGTTTTAACCCTATAAAAACAAGTCAACCTAGAATATCAACTATACAAATAAAAATGGAAGTAAAGTGAAAATGATAACTTGAATGAACTAAATATGTGGAAGCTAAATCACAGCTTATAACATCTCCAAGACCTAGCGTCACATTACAAGTCAGTAAGGTATACATAGAACTGAAAGAAATACATGTCTCAACGTTTTTGTATCTCAAATAGAACAAAAACATAATAAAGGAACTTGAGAGCCTATTGAGGCGACAAACAACTACCTCATAATTCACTCCTAGAAGCTCGAACCAAGTATAGAAGAAGGATAATCAGAAGGATCTAGGCTCTTAACCTACACAAGTATAAAAGCCAAGAGTGAATACCAAACAACATAGTACTCAATAAGCAAAATTACTAAATACAAACTAAAGAATAATGCAAATACTCCTACCATACCAGCCAAACCTCCAAAACTTCGACCTGAAGTAAATTAGCCCAACCTAATAATTCATGATTCACTTAGCACATAGTTTCAGAATAAATCCCTAGCAAGTCATACAGTTAACACCAAGTCCATCAATTAAATGGAATTATATAGTGGGGTATTTACGATCCACAATAAATAGATAAAGTAGAAAATGATACAATGCAATATCAAATACAATAATATATGTTGGTCCTATAGTACACATCCACCGAGACTCTAATTGGAGCCCATGGGAAAAAGCACATGCTCCATGTATCCATAAGAATCATTTTTCTTTGGCATTAACAGAACTCACTGAAGCTATTTTCCTTCAACACCAATGTAACTTGCAGGAACCGTTTCTCTTTGGCATCAATGTAACTCGTTAGAACCATTTTCCTTTGAAATCAATGTTACTATGGATCTCATATCAATATTCAAGAACCAATGCAAATAGACAAGTTGACATAATTTATGAAAGTATGATGATGTCTACAGTAATAAGCTACTCAAGTCAAACAATTATGGTAAATCTCCCATTATTGAGTTAATATCATCAATCAAGTCATTCACCTCGAGAAACATACAGATATACCTTATCAAGTTGCCCTTTTATTACTCTTTATCTTCTCAGATCAACGAATTGAAAAATTCACTCCATAGAAAAATTTTCATTACTCCCCAACACATAGAATAAGATGTCTTGACTCGAGCCAAGCCCTAGTTGTGAAATCGCGAATGAGATTCTTGATAAAACTCTAAACTAGCCTCCATATGATATCATAAGCCTTTGTAGGTAGTTAATACTTTATAGTTAGTGAGGAAACTAGAATATAGACATAAAGCTAAAACATGAGAAAGTATGAGGAGTACTAGACAACAACAACACAAATCCCAATTCAACATGTCCAACAATGCCTCTAAGTAATAGACTAGGCGGAGAGCTAAGTCATGTCCCTAGGCCACTCTCAAGAGTACTACTATAGTCTCAATATGATAAAAAATAAAGCTAGAGTGTAAGAGGTTTTTCCCTAAAGTACGATGACTCACCAAAGTCTTCAAAGTCAAGATTTGGATCTAGCCACGAACATGAGGAGGAGGATGGTCGCTTGTTCCTGCATTGTGATATGATGAAAGCATAAAGTACACATTAGTATGTTTGAATATACTACATATGTAGGTATCCAATACAATAGAATAAAAACATAAGTATAGATAATCAAGTAAAATATGTACTTTAATGAATGAGTAAAGGCATAGGTAAAAATGAATGGTTAATGCACTAAATCTATAAGTAGTATCATGTAAAACATCATATAAGAGCATACATATGTGGAAAGTAACCATAATCGACAATAAGACCATGCGAGATATAACATGGAATCCTTATATCTGTCTATACATTGGAGAAAAGATAGCCTATGTCAAGTCCTAGGAGGGTACCCTAGACGTAACCGCCACTCAGAGACTATTGCTAGTCCCCAAACGAACTGCTTGGTCTCATCACATTCATTTGATCAATAAACTTAAGGTAATCAGCGGAAGACTAAAGAAGGTAATGGGCACATATAATCTCAAATAACATATCAAATAAAAAGGCTAGTAGAAAAAACTAGTTCAACAAGTCTTATATCAACGTTCGACTCTAATCTATGAAACTTCTATCACTATCAGGTGGTGCTAATGATAGATCCATGACTACCTCAAATCAAAGAAAAGCTAATCAAGTCCAACTTTAAAGCAAGATGAAATAATATAATGAATCCTTCGAAGTAAGGGAGGCTCACCAATCAGCTGACTACTTAGATCTTCAACGATTCTCCTGTTGACGATATCTAATCCCTGTATCTACATCATAAAATGATACAACTCCGAGTGGTGTCAATAGTGAAATGTAGTTACGTAAAATAGCTGAATAAAACAGAAACATGTTGAATAATATCGAACAACATCAACTCAGAATAGTAACCAATCAATATCTCAAGTGTCTATCTAAAACAAGAATAAAGAGTAGAAAAGTGACCCATCAAACCAATCAAACCTCATCAATCAAATCAGACTCATCTCATCTCGACTCAGAGTACTCAATGTGGGAAATTTCTGGGAGTTTCTCTTATCTGACAATAGTCACTTATGAGCAATGAAGACTTCTTATGCAGTCAACACTAACAATGAGCAAGTAAAGGTCAATGAGATTACCACAGTCGTTTTGTACTTGCCAGGTAGGGAACGAATCGAATCAACTAGGGATCCCAGTGAATCAACTAGGAATCCAAGCAAATCAACAAGTCCTCTATTATTTCAGGGAATTTATCAATAGGGAACCTCAAGATAATGTGATGGTTCTAATCTTTACCTATGCTTGGCTACATAGTTTGATGAGTACGAGTTGAATTAACTCTTACTCTTTCAGTGCTCGATACTCCACCCAAGACTCAATGTTCAGAAGACAATCAATCCAATCAAATCATCTCAAATCAGCCTTGTAGAGACACTCGTCATTCAATCAGTCTCGTAGAGACTCTCATCATCATCAATTCAACTCTCAATCAATAGCTCAATGCTTAGGATAATCATTAGGAAAATAATTGAATAGATAAATCATTAGAGTTCATTTGGGAACACCCATGGTCCATCAAATACTATCAACCTATCATCATTCTCACATCACAATCGACAATCACAATCGACATTCTCAATTAAGGTTGTAGGCTCCATCCCTATGTTCATTCATGCATGATTTATAAAGTTAACATATAGGCTTTATGAAATATCTCATAAAAAGTATTCAATTCAAGAAAATAAGTTTATGATGATCATCAACATATGAAAAATATATGTAATAGATATAATTTTTAAGAAAATAATCAAGAAGTATTTCAAGAAACATGTATGGAGACTCATGAACTTTCAAATCCTCTAAGACCATCTATGGGGCACATGGGAGAACAATCTCATGCTTTCGTTTAGCCTTACATACCTGGGGTGATGCTTTACCAATCAACCTTTAAGAATTCTCCCTTGAACTCTTCAATCTCACGTTCCTCTTCTTTTCTCTCAAGCCCTAATCTTCTTCAATGACATACAGAGAATTTATAATGGGGTTTAAAACCCTTTTTATGCTTAAGATGACTTATTTTGATCGTTTTTTGAGTTTAGGAGGGGTTGAAAAATGTCTAGAATGCCCCTCACAAATTTTAGAAAACATTTCACTTCGGAATAGCCTAGTCTGTGATGCAAACTGGGCACGCACATATATATTTTTTTAGAGATTTTTCAAATGAATTTTTCAATCCCGTTAAAAAAATTAAAGAAAAAGTAAGTCTATCTCCGCTACAGAGACGCTTTGTCGCATACCAACACTATTTTTCGTTTTCGTATAAAAAAATTATCTTTTGATCTAGTTGCTCTAAAAATCGATCGAGACTATTTGTCCACTCAATTTTTCATACTGACCACACATCCGACATCAGATTTGCAAATAGAGCATGGGAAGACGCATTATGCGAAATTCTCCTCTCTAGGGGTATTTTGATAATTTTATCAGGTGTTGTATCATCTCCCCCTTGGGATCATTGATCCTAGAATGATGAGTAAAAGTAGATATCAAGGCATGAATAGACTCAAGACTCAACTCGATACTCACATCAATCAATCAATCTCTTGACTCCTCATCAACGTTAACTAACTCTATTCAAACTCAAGAATAGACATATCATTAAGAGTAGATCAATCAAATTAAGTCAAGGGTAAGGGAACTACCTTCGACATTCTCATCAATAGGCATGAATAGGTGTGGATATTTGGCTCTCATTTCTTGCTCAGCTTCCCATGTGGCTTCCTCAACGAATTGATTTCTCTACATGACTTTGATTGAGGTAATCTCTTTGATTCTCAACTTGCAAACTTGACGATCAAGAATGTGGAACGAAATCTCTTTGTAGAACAAGCTATCCTTCCTCCAATACTCTCAACAGGGATCACCAAGATAGGATCTCCCAAGCACTTCTTCAACATCGAAACGTGAAACACTAGATGAATATTGTCCAACTCGGAAGGCAACTCTAGCTCATAAGCAACCTTCCCAATCCTCTTACAATCTTATAAGGTCCAATATAGCGAGGACTCAATTTTTCCTTCTTCCAAAATCTCATGACACCTTCATAGGTGACACTTTCAAGTATACCCAATCATTTACCTCGAACTCTAAGTCTCTTCTCCTCACGTCGATATGTGATTTCTAGCGACTGTGCAATCTTCAACCTCTATTTAATGACCTTAATCTTCTCCATTTATTGATGGACAAGGTCAGGCCTAATCAACTCAGCTTCTCCAACTTCGAACCACCCAATTGGGGATCTACATCGCCTCCCATACAAAGCTTCATAGGGAGCCATTTGAATGCTTGCATGATGATGTTGTTATATGTAAATTCAATTATAATACGTGATTATCTCAATTTCCTTTGAAATCAAGAAATAGGCTCTCACATATCCTCTGACGTCTGAATTGTACGCTCTGCTAGGCCACCTGTCTGTGAATGAAAGACTGTACTCAAATTCACTTTAATACCCAATCCTTTCTGGAACGATCTCCAAAATTGGGAGGTGAATTGAGCTCCTCTGTCCGAGATGATGAACAGGGGAACTCTATGCAACCTCACAATCTCTTGGATGTATAACTTGGCATACTCCTCCGCAGTGTTGGTTGTCTTAATGCTAAGAAGTGAGCCGATTTGGTCATCTTATCGACGATCACCCATATCGAATCATGTTGCTTTCGAGACCTCGGTAGACCAGTAATGAAGTCCATGTTGATCATCTCCCACTTTATTCAGGAATCTCATAGTTCTGTGCTAATCCACGTGGTCATTGATGCTTAACTTTAACTTGTTGGCAATTCGGGCACTTGGAAACAAACTCAGCAATATCCCTCTTCATTTCACTCTACCAATAAACTTCCCTCAAGTTGTGGTATATCTTGGTAGAGCTAGGATGAACAAAATATCTAGAGCTATAGGCTCTAACCACGATCCTATCTCAAATACCATCAACATTTGGGACGCACAATCTACTCTGGTATCTCAACACTCCATCTCCCCTTCTGGAGAAGACCACCACTTTCTATTTGTGGACAACCTCCTTTCGTTGGAGTATGACAAGATCTTGTTCTTACTTTTCTTTCACCTTTTCCACTAAGGATGATGTAGACCTGTTCTTAACAATAACTCCTCCCTCATCATTCTCCTCAAGTTGAACTCCCAATCGAGCCAATCGATTTACTTCCTTCGCTAACTCCTTCTTTCCTTCCTCAAAATGTGTTGTGCTACCCATTGACAACCTACTAAGAGCATCAACAATAATGTTAGATTTACTTGAACGGTAGAGAATGCTCATGCCATAATCCTTGAGCAACTTCAACCATCTCCTTTGTCGCAAGTTGAACTCTTTCTGACTGAAGACATACTACAAGCTCTTGTGGTCAATAAACACATCCACATACACTCCATATAAGTAGTGGTGCCAGATTTTAAGTGCAAACACCACCATTGCAAACTCAAGATCATGGGCCAGATAGTCCCTCTCATGAACCTTAAGCTGTTTAGATACATAGGCTATAACTTTCCCCCTCTTCATCAGCACATATCCTAATCTAACTCTCGAAGCATCACTATAGATTATAAATTCCTCTGTCCCGTCAAGCAAGGTTAAAACTGGTGCAGTAGTTAATGTCTATAACTCTTGGAAATTTTTCTCATATTCATCGAACCATTAAAACTTGACCTTTTTCTGAGTCAATTGGTATGGATAGGGAAGAAAATCCATCAACAAACCTGCGATAGTAGCCTGCCAACCCCAAGAAAGTTCTTAAGTCAGTCGGAGAAGTTGGTCTGGACTAGTTCTTAACCACTTCAATCTTTTGGGCATCCAATCGAATACCATCATTAGAGACAACATGGCCTAGAAAAGTCACTGATTTAGGCCAGAATTCATATTTTGAGAATTTCGCATATAACTCATGGTTCTTAAGTGTTTGGAGGACAACTCTGAGGTGATTGACATGCTCTTCCTCATTTCTCGATTACACTAGAATATCGTCGATGAATACAATCACAAATATATCAAGATACTGCCTGAACATCCTATTCATCAAATCCATGAAGGCTGCAGGTGCATTCGTTAACCCAAAGAACATGACCAAGAACTCAAATGGCAATATCTAGTCCTAAAGGTTATCTTTAGAATATCACATTCTCTCACATTCAACTGATGGTAGTTAGATCTGAGGTCTATCTTTGAGAATATGAGGCACCTTGAAGTTGTGCAAACAAATCATCTATCCTTGGGAGAGGATATCTATTCTTTATTGTGAACTTGTTCAGTTGCCTATAGTCAATACACATTCTGAGAAACCTATATTTCTTTCGCACGAATAGGACAAGGACCCCAAGGAGAAATATTCAGCCTAATGAAGCCCTTCTCTAACAGATCTTTCAATTCTTCTTTCAACTCTTTCAACTCAGTGGGGTCCATTTTTTAAGGTGGAATTGAGATAGCCAGGTATTGGGAGGAACATCAATCCCAAAGTCAATCTCTCTATTAGGAGGGACTCTAGGCAGATCCACAGGAAACTTATTCACAATCAGGACTGACTCAAGATTTGGAGATTCAACATCATCAGATTTCACTCGCACGAGGCGATAGATACAACCTTTAGAAATATACTTTCTGGCTCTAAGATATAAGATAAACTTTTCCTTAGGCACAACAAAATCAATCTTCTACTTTAGAACCGGTTCATTTGGGAAATGGAACCTAACGGTTCAGGCTCTGCAATCAACGAAGGTATAATAAGTGTGAAGACAATCAATATCAAGAATTACATCAAAATCAGTCATCTCTAACTCAACCAAATCAATAAGAGTATCCTTATGACAGATGGACACTACGCAAGCTCTATAGATTCTCTTAGCTCAAATAGACTTACCTACTAGAGTAGAAATATCAAAGGGTTCAAGAAGACTCTTAGGGGTTCTATCAAATCTACTGGCCATATAAGGAGTTACAAATGGCAATGTGGCACCAAGATCCATCAAAACATAACAATCAAGAGAAATGACTCAAATCATACCTGTCACAATATCTGGGGAGTTCATCTAATCTTGATAACTATCCATGGCACACAAACGATTTATAGCTCTGTCTGTGCTTGGCATAGTACCTCTCTAGGTTCCTCTAGCTGGCGGGGCTAGTGTAGACGATTGAGCCCTGTCATCCCACTTTGGACATTCTCTCTAGTAGTGACTCGCTTGGCCACACTTGTAGCATACATTACTCCCATCACGAGATTTACCCATATGTAATTTGCCACACGTTCCATATGGTGGTTTACCCCGTGAACCTTGAGCCACACTAGCTTGTGACTGAGATCCATGGGCTCTAACATTCTGGTACCTCTGATCATTCCTGACTTTGGGTGTAAGTGTACTAGCAGATGATGGTGCTGGAAATCGATTACCTTTCCCTTTCTTTCCATCCTCATGGATGGATGTCTTAGCGTTCTTACTTCTAAGCTCTTCTCTATCATGTTATCTCTCCTCATTATCTTGTTGCACAAATGTTATCAATCTCCCAATATCCATATCACTCACAAGCATCGCTCCCCTCCCATCTCTCCTTAGCATTTTGTTCAACCCATCAATCAACATACATCCCTATTCTCCCCCTCATATCAGCAACCATATCCGGAGCATAGTGAGATAGATGCGTGAACTTCAACCCATACTCTTGCATAGTCATAGATCCCTATTTCAGATTTAAGAACTCTCTTACTTTGGCCTCTCTGCATTTTCTTGGAAAGAATCACCCCAAGAAGGCTTCCTCAAACATTGCCCAAGTCAACAGTGGGGCATCCTCTCCTCTACCCTTCTTCTATTGGTCAAACTATAGTCTGGCCATACTCTTGAATTGGTAAGCAGCCAGTTCAACCCTATCAGCATCAACCACATGCATCGATTGGAACACTTTCTGAAGATCCTTAGTGGATGCCGACTCTGTGAACTCAGGCAGATTCATCCTCAAGAATTGTTGGACTCTAAATTAGTCCTGTGCATGCATCCTGTCTGTCTGCTCCTTGTCTCGCAGCAGGTGCTGTGACAACCTGGGCTAGAGTTTGAATAGCCTGCCAAAGTTCAACATTGAAGACCTCATCTTGTGGGGGCTACTCACAGGGACCGCTGGGTCCACAGGCTCCTCAGATCCTTGAGGCTCAGGTAGGTTAACATTTTTCCTAGCGAGATGTACTCTGCCACTAACTGTTCTTCTGGGAGGTATGATCACAACTCTGCAACGCATAGAGAATGAATTAGAGAAAAACTTTTCATAGAGCATAACTTTATCACACGATTTAGAACATGAAAGAAGTGAAACAATTCCTAATGTCCTATAACCTCCATATTATGGATGTGGTTCTCTTGACACCAATAATAAGGACACTAGTAGACACGGCTTCATATACTCCTTAGGTCACTTGAACTCTGTGCTCTGAGACCAAGTTTGTCATGCCCCGAGAGGGTACCCTAAATGTAGCCAACACTCAGAGACTATTTTTAGTCCCCAAGCGAACCTTTTGGCCTCATCACATTCATTCGATCAATAAACCAAAGGCAATCAATGGAAGACTAAAGAAGGTAATGGGCACATCTAATCTCAAATAACATATCAAATAAAAAGGATAATAGAAAGAACTAGCTCAATATATCTTACATCAACATTCGAATCTAGTCTATGAAGCCTCTATCACTATCAAATGGTGCCAATGACAGACTCATGGCTAACTCAGATCAAAATAAAGCTAATCAAATCTAACTCTAAATCAAGATAAAATAATATAATGAATCCTCCGAAGTAAGGGAGGCTTACCAATCAACTGACTACTCAGATCCTCAACAATTCGCCTGTTCACAATCTCTAATCCCTATATCTACATCATAAAATGATGCAACACCAAGTGACATCAGTATGTGGAATGTATGGTGTAAAATAGCTGAATGAAATAGAAATAGGTAGAATGATATGGAACAACAACAACTCAGAATAGTAACCAATCAACATGTCAAGCATCTTTCTAAAGCAAGAATAAAGAGTAGACAAGTGACCCATCAAAACAATTACCTCATCAATCAAATTAGGCTCATCTCAAGGAACTGAACTCGACTCATCTCATCTCGACTCAGAGTACTCATTGCGGGAACTTTCTGGGAGTTATTCTTATCCAACAATAATCACTTATGAGCCAGTGATTGTACAACAAACCGCTATTGTTGCCACAACCATTCCATACTTGCTAGGTAAGGAATGAATCGAATCCACTAGGGACCCCAGCAAATCAACAAGTTCAATATTGTTTCAGGGACTCTATAGAGAGGGAAAATCAATATAATGTGATAGTTCTAATCCTCACATACTCTTGGCTACGTAGTTTGACAAATGCGAGTTAGATTTACTCTTACTCTTTCGGTGCTTGATACTCCTCCCAAGACTCAATGCGCATAAGATAACCAATCTAATCAAATCATCTCAAATCATCCTCATAGAGGCACTCACCATTCAATCAGTCTCATAGAGACTCTCATCATCATCTAGTCAAATCGTAATCAATAGCTCAAGGCTTAGGACAATCATTAGGGAACAATTGAATAGACAAATCATTAGAGTTTATTTGGGAACACCCATGGACCATTAAGTACTATCAATCTATCATCATTCTCATATCACAATAAACAATTACAATCGACATTCTGAATCAAGGCTCTATCCTTTATCTCTATGTTCATTCATGTATGATTTTAAAAGTTAACATATAGCGTTTATGCAATATCTCATGAAAAGTATTCAGTTTAAGAAAACAAGTTTATAACGATCATTAACATATGAAAATACATGTAATAGATATAATTTTCAAGAAAATAATCAAGAAAGTATTTCAGAAAATATGTATGGAGACTCATGAACTTTCAACTCCTCTAAGACCATCTATGGGGCACATGGGAGAACAATCTCATGCTTTCGTTTAGCCTTACATACCTAGGGAGAAGCTTTACCAATCAACCTTCAAGAATTCTCCCTTGAGCTCTTCAATCTCACGTTCCTCTTCTCTTTTCTCAAGCCCTAGTCTTCTTCAATGACTTAGAAAGAACCAAGTCGACCGCTAGAACTACTGGTTTTAAAGACCAAAATTAATAGGCTTACTTTTTCTTCACTTTAATCATAATTACAAGAATCTAGATTTGAGTGAATCCAGATTTAAGTATTGTGTTGTAAGAAAAATAATGAATCGGAAAAAAGAAATACGTTTTTATTAAATTGAACGTGTTCATTTATTTTGATTACTTTAGCATATTTTTTTCAAAATGACCTATTTTGGCACAACGACCTATTTTGATCTTGTTTTGATTTTAGTAGGGATTGAAAAATATCTAGAATGCCCCTCACGAATTTTAGAAGAATATTCACTTCGAAATAGCCCAGCCTGCGATACGGACTGGCCGTGCATATATATATTTTTTCAAGAAATTTTCTAAATGAGTTTTCTAATCCCGTCGAAAAAAATTGAAAAAAAAGGTCTATCACCGCTAAAGAGGCGCGACACGCCTCTCTCGCATACCAACACTATTTTTCATTTTTGGATCAAAAAATTATCTTTTGATCCGATTGCTCGATAAATTGACCGAGACCTTTGCCACTTAATTTTTCATGCTGATTACATATCTAGCCTCGAATTTCCAAATGGAGAATGGGAAGACGCGTTATGAGCACATCTCCCCTCTATGGGTATTTTGATAATTCTACCAGGTGTCACAACCTACTTGCTAGGGTAGAACTCTATCCCACTAAGAGAGTAACATAAACCAGATTGATTTACTAGCAAAACTCATATTAGGAACATAAATCTATGATAAAACATAGTTATGAGACTATAATCTTTTTGTAAGGAATCTGTAGGTCAAGCTCCCATCCTACTCCTAGTCTCATTTGATGCTATGTCAAATCAAATGAAATACTTATCACAATCATAAATTATAGTTCATACTTATCATAATTCATAATTTATCCTGGTGAAAAGGTAAATCAAGTAGACTAATCAAATTCATAAATCATACTTAGGAGTAGCTCATTTTCTATCATGGGCAAGCTAGGCCCTAGGTGGGACATGGCGAATAGGATTCCCTAGGAAACCCTATTTAAGACATCTCAGCATATCACACATACATAAGGTAAACAAATAAACAATAGGAAGCTACACAATAGGTAAGTCTCAAAATAAAGTCATAAGATAAAGATAAAGCTTAGGTCAGATTAAATAGACCTACACTTTTCTTTGCCTAATCATGCCTCTACTATGTTAATATAAATTGCGTTATGGACATGTTCCTATCTCACTCAAAAAAAAAAACATAGTAAATGTCATGCCCCGGAAGGGTACCTTTGGCGTGATCGGCACTTAGAGACTATTACTAGCCTCCAAGCAAATCCATTTAGCCTCATCACATTCGTTCAATCATAATCTAACAGCGGAAGACATCAATGATTAAGAAATATTTAATAGAAAGCAGTAATAATTCGATAATAAAAGGCTAAAGGTGTGACGACCCAAAATCCAGACGTGATGGCACTCACCTAACCCACCAACGAGAGTCAGTCCAAAACTCAAACAAATTAACAACAACGACAAAAGTGGAAGATAACAGTCTAATAATATAAATAAGCGGAAGAGAACAAACTACAATCTCAAGAACTGGTGTTACATGTAGAAGCCTCTATATATAGAATACTCAAATGAAAGACAAGTCATAATGTCTAGTCCTCAAATAGAACCAAAACATAATAGTAGAATCTCCGAAGGTTTGCTGAAGGAATAAGTAACTACCTCTCGAGAAATCTGGAAGCTTGATCCAACTAGGAAGGAAATCTAACAGGATGGATCGGGCTCACAACTTACAAAAATGTAGCAAGAGGTGAGCACCAAACAATAGGGTACTCAGCAAATAGTACTAACCTAAAGTAAAGCAATCAAAAAAATAAGTAACTCCTTAAGGTGCCATTTGGTAGGCGGTATTACAAGAAATAATCCATGTATTATATGGTTTTAACTAATACCATGTTTGGTAGGATTTTAAGACTTATGTATAACTAATTCATGTATTAGTTAATACACCATACATGGTACTAACTAATACCTCTCATTTGGTGGTATTAGCTAATACCTTAGTTTTAATACCATGGGATATATATAAAGACAAAAATATTCTCAAATTCTTTTACACTTTTTTTTTATTTTCATGATTTTATATTTTTTATTTGCAGTTTTGTATTAGTAAATTTATTTAAATAAATTATCTTATAAATTTTATTTATTTGTGGATCCATATTTTCAAATATAAAAATAAATAAATTTATCATGTCAAATTTTTAAATTTTATTTATTTGTGGTGTCATATTTACATTATAAACAAAAAATATTTTGTCATGTCAATTTTTAAAAAAATTAATTTAGTTGAATGATTTTATTGATACAAAACAAAGTTTAATGATGTTAAATATATTGTCAAAGTCGAGTGACCTTGTAAGATATAACACTATACTAAAACTACAACTTTTAATTTTTTATGTGTAAATATAGATTCTTTATTTTACAATTATTTACCATCTTTTTTATTTTGATAATAGATGGTCTATCTTTACTAAATTAAAAATAGACATTTTATTAGTGATGAATTTATTAAGATCATAATTATTTATTCTCAAATAATTCAAGTGAAAAAATAGCAAACATGACGACAAAACTATTGTTTTCCTAACTAGTAGAAGCTACAAAAAATAATCTACTTTGATCTAATTACATGAAATAGAAAATTCCATAATAATTCAAGGGTAAAATTAGAAAAAAACTTTTTATAGAGTTTTAAACCAAGCACAAGATTAGATGAGAAGTAATGAACCAAATACTTGATAAAAAATAATCGTTGCATTACTAATCCCTGCATTGTTAATCCCCGCATTACTAATCCAAGCGTTATTCATTTTTGTACCAAACGACCCCTAAATCCCAATCACAATACAACAAACGAGAATCTTGCATTTAGAAAAGTT
>JAABOM020077489.1:0-33441 GCA_011800125.2 Solanum clarkiae | reverse complement strand
GCATTAGACCTCAAATTCCTCAAGAAATCATAATCCGAACATTTTATCAAATACTTGGTGAGTGTGTAGTGCTAGTGTAAAACCATGCACTTCAAAAGTGGAATCATCTTCGAAAATTCAATGTAAAATAAAAAATGAATACATGGTAGCATCTTCAAGCAATATACATAAAAGCCCTCTATCAAGTCCTAAAATAGACCTTAGATTCATAGATCAAAACATATTAAAACAACCATAATTTCATGAAACTCCAACATAATGTGCAGTGGAAATCATAATAGATAAGACCCATGAGTAAATCAACTTTAAATAATACAATTTTAGGTAAAAAGAAGCTTGGGCATTAAGGGTGAAAGGAACCCATGAAAGAAACCAATATACCTTGACCTTTGGAGAATCCTTGAAGAAGATTGGAGATGGAGACTTGAATCTTGATTGAGAACCTTAAGATCTGGATGAGTTTTCAGACATGAAATTAGGAGATGAAATGTTGGCTAAGTGTTTGAGTGAGTATTTGGGAATGTCTTGAATGATATGAGGGTGAAATAAGGCTAAGTATAGGCATTTTCATGCATGGAAACACTTAGGCCCAAGACCTAAAGCCTTGGATAGAGATAGAAAAACTCGACAAAATTTAAACTGTGGCGCACCCTTGGCGCATCACGCCAGGGTTGTGAAAAGATCTCTAGAAATAGATTTTTGGGAATTTGAAATTGCGATTCGTTTGCTCCAAAATCAAGGTTAGACCCATCCCCCAATGAATTTGACCTTCTGAACAAGAATATGAAGTCAAATTTTTGATATCGTACATGGATTTTGAGATATATGGAAATTACAATACAAGGAACTTCTGAGGCACATTTTTGGGTACTTTTGGGGTCGTTTCACTCATGCACCTTTAATTGTCTAGAAGCATAAGTGATGACCTTGCCATTTTGTGTCAACATACCCCAATCAAATTCTTGATGCATCACTATACACTGTGAATCCCTCCCACCCTTCTGGTAGAGCCTAAATAGGAGCGGACATAAGCTTGTCCTTCAAGGTTTTGAAACTCCTTTCACATTTATTTTTCCATACAAATTTTGCATTCTTTTGGGTCAATTTTGATAATGGAGAAGCAATTGAGAAGAAACTATTCAGAAACCCTCAGAAGTAACTGGCCAAACCCAAGAAGCTCCTAATGTCTATCAGAGTCAAGGGTCTATGACAATTTCTAATTACCTCCATCTTTTTTAGATCTACCTTGATCCAATAACCCAATACCATATGACCTAGGAATACAACTTCATTCCACCAAAACTCAAATTTGTCAAATTTAGCAAAGAGCTTTTCTTCCCTCAATTTTTGTATCACCACCCTCAAATGTTTCGCATGCTCCTCTTCATTCTAGGAGTAAATTAAAATGTCATCAATAAATACCATGACCCTATTCATGCGATACATAAATATTACTGGAGCATTAGTTCGGCCGAAGGACATCACCACGAATATAAAATTCCTAGCTCTTGTCCATAAAGCCATCTTGGGAATATCACACTCCCTTACCTATTGTTGATGATACCCAGAAAAAAGGTCAATCTTTGAGAAGTGACTAGCCCCTTGCAATGATCAAATAGGCCATTGATTCTTGGTAATGAATACTTGTTCATTGTGGTGACCTTATTGAGTTGCCGGTATTTGATGCACATTCTAAGCAAACTATCCTTCTTCCTTACAAACAATACTGGTTCACCGCAAGGTGACGTACTTGTCCTTATGAACCCTTTTTCTAACAAATCTTTCAATGGATCCCTTAATTCCTTCAACTCCGCCAGGGCCATTTGATAGGGAGGAATGAAAATGGGTTGAGTATCGGGGAGGAGATTTATACTGAAATCTATTTTTCTTTCAGGAGGGACACTTGGAAGTTCATCGGGGAAGATATTAAGAAACTTATTGACAACCAGGAATAACTCAATAAGAAATACCCTAGACTCAACATCCTTATCCCACACAAGATGATAGATAAAGCCTTTGGAAAACAACTTTTGACCCTGAAGATAAGAGATGAATCTACCCTTTAACTGTGAATCATAACCTTCCTATTCATGGACTGGTTTATTAGGGATTTGGAATCAAACCTTATGAGCCTTACAATCAACAGTAGCGAAATGTGAATGTAACCAACCAATCCATCTAAAGAATTATGCCAAAATCTATCTTATCGAGTTCAAAAAATTCACAAGGAAAAACTTCATGTGACATACAACAACAACAACAATATACCCAGTAGAATCCCACAAATGGGGTCTGGGGAAGGTAAAGTGTACACAGACCTTACCACTACCTCATAGAAGTAGAGAGGCTGTTTTCTGTGGACAAAAACTTTATGTAACATAGACATCAGGAAACCCTTATACACCTTTTTAGCAAGATTGGAGTCACAGACAGGGGTGGACACCTCGAAAGGTTCACATAGCAATTCGGGACACACATGAAGCCGATTAACAATAAATGGAGTAACGAAAGAAAGAGCAGCTCCTCGATCCAATAAAGCATATACATCAAGATTGTATATTATTAACATATTGGTAACAACATCGGGTGTTGTCAAGACCCAAGCCTAGGTCCTAGACGTGACCGGTAAATGGGAAACCTGAAGGAACCCAAAAGAAGCATCATAGCATATGATTACACATCCTTAGTCATGAAAGTAATTAAAATGACAATAAGAGACAAATATAAGCAAGGGGACTTGGGGCTAAGAGAGCAAGAGAGAAAAAGAAATACTTAAATATCATAGACGAGTCAAGCTCAAGCATAATACACAACTTGTCCAATAACACCTCCAAACATAGATACTTAGCGGGGGATAAGACAAGCAACCGAGCTCGCCCTCATAGTCAAATTAGCAATAAAGAAGAGAGTATCAATACATAGCATAAGAAATATAGACCAACATCCCCAGAATAGAGGACTCACCAACTAGCTTGGGAGACAATCATACTAGCCACGTGGAAGAGGAGAATGAATAAACGATGCTACGGTCCCTACATGGTAATATTATATAGGCATAGAGTATGCATTAGTTTGTTTGAATGTACTAATTATATAGGATGTAATGGAACAAGAGATAGGCAACATAAGAAAAGTCCATAATCATAAGCAATTAATAGGACACTAACAAAATGACATGTATGAATGATGCTTGAAGTAAAACATGCTTAAATAGAATATATTATGTAGATAAGAAGAGACCATCATCATAGACCAAGCAACTAGTACTCAGAATCCAAAGCTTAGCACCCCCTTGATAGTAATCGAGGTACCAACCCCTCAACAAGGTTAATGGACAGAACACCCTCTATCAAAGTGGTCAAGGTACCAACCCCTCAACAAGGTTAATGGACTTAACACCCTCCATCAAAGTAGCCAAGGTACCAACCCTCAACAAGATTTATGGACTTAGTACCCTCCATCAAGTGGTCAAGGTACCAACCCCACAACAAGGTTAATGGGCTTAACACCCTCCATCAAAATGGTCAACGTACCAACCCCTCAATAAGGTTATGGTCAACATGTAACACTATATAATCTTATCATGAAACTAACACATATACAACATAATTTCATCATCATAAAGTCGTATATCTCATATGCCAAGCTTTAGGCCTTCAACAACTTAAGAATCATAAATCGGACATTTTATCAAACACTTGGCGGGTGTGTAGTGTTAGTGTAAAACTATGCAATTCAAGAGTGAAAAGATTCAATTAAATCCAATGTAAAACCATCAATCAATACTTAGTAACACCTTCAAACAATAAACATCAAAATCCTTCATCAAATGTCACAATAAACCTTAGATTCATATCTCAAAACATAGTAAAACAGTCACATTTTCATAAACCCCAACGTAGGGTGCAGTGAATTTCTTAATAGAGATGACCCATGAGTAAATCAACTCTAAGTCATGCAATAAAAGGAAAATGAGGCTTGGGCATCATGGGTGAATGCAACTCACGAAATAAACCCACATACCATAGCCTTTGGAGAATGCTTGAAGAAGATTGGAGATGGAGAATTGAAGCTTGAGAGAAAATCCTTAGATCCGGATGACTTTTGAGACTTGAATAAATTAGGAGATGAAATATTGGCCAAGTGTTAGGGACAATATTTGGGAATCTCTTGGAAGATATGAGGGTGAAATAAGGCTAAGTATCGATATTTTCACATATGGGAAGGCTTAGGACCAAGAGCTAAAAGTCTTGGCTTGAACTAAAAAATTGGATAGCAAAATGCACTGGGGCGCGTCGCACCCCAAACACTGATTAACACTATTCTCGTCAAACTTTGAAATTTTAAAATTCGTTGTGGTTGCTCTAAAATTGGGGTTAGACCCATTTCCCACTCAATTTGACCCCCTGATCAATAATATGAAGTTGGATTTTCAAAATAAATCACGAATTTTCAGATATATGAAAATTGAAATTTCTGGCATTTTCGAGGCACATTTTTGGGAACTTTTTGAGGTTGTTTCAGGTGCCTCATCGACCACCTACCTCCCTTGAAGAGCATAGAACCAATTGTGTTGATAAGCACATCATTGTTGACCACATTGCGCCCTTTGATACCATAGGTGCCTTGCCTCTAACATATGCCACTATGATTCCTTCCACATTTTAGGCACTTGGAATGAGTCGATCCACCATTTCCACCTTGATCCCTTGGATTGGGGACCCTATAATTTGCAAACATTTGACCTTGGGCATTGGAGGTGTGGATATCCTCATGGGAGGATGCCACTTTTGTACAATTTGCGCTTACAGAATACTTGCAAAAATATTAAGAGTTCAGTTCGCGACATATTACTCATAACTTAATAATGAATTTAAAATGGTTACAGACATAGGATTTTGTCCTAAAGATTGTTTTAGCTGATTTTTGATTACGGTTCATGGCGTAAGCACCTTTCAAAATAATTCAAACTAATATTTTGCGAGATTGTTATACATTGCCCATACTATTGTAGTACACGCTAAAAATTATTACCAACACTAAAATGCGAAGACATAAAACTTACTTTTCATTTCATACAATCACCTTAAAATAACTAATAATTTATTATAAGAACAAGCTCACCGCCTCCAAATTAACTGAGTACGCCAAAACTTTAAGTTATAAACCATGGTTTCGTATTTTATGCTATCCTTTCATATTTACATATACATATGCAATAGGAGAATTACGTACATGTCCCAAAAATACTACAATATATATATCTCGATGCAAATGTGATCCTCTTCTTATCTGCCAAATGGCCATCCTCAAGCATCATCTCGGACATTCCCTATATCGCTAAGCATAAAGCTTAGTGGTGCAAAAGTTACAAGTTCGAAGCTTTAGATTTCTCAATTTATCTTTCTTAAGTCAAAGGGACAACACAATTTGAATACAATAAATAGACCATGTGAACAAATGTATTAATAGTATCAAGTATGATATTTAAAGATCCAAGTATCAAGAGTTCCTGGAATAATTTTCACAAGACATTCACATGGAATGTTTCGCCCGATATGTATGTCATGCCATCACATCAAGCATAATCACGTATCAAGAAGGAACGAAGCCCTTTATCTAGAAAGGTGAAAAGCCAATTATCAAGAGAACCAAGAACCTTATTGAAGGGTGAAAACCTGATTATCAAGAGAACCAATAACCACATTAAGAGTGACTTTCTAGTTCGTAATTAAAATGGACTGCTTCCATACTTGGATGAACAAAAATTCCATAGTCAAGATGGAAATCGATCCGAACAAGAGGCATGCTAATGGTGACAATGTCACAGCCACAAGAAGGACAAAGTCCACAAGAAAGTTAAGTGATCAGACAATCCATAAAAATGGACTAATTAAGCAATTGTCTTACAAGTCTCAAAAGATATCAATACAACAAGATAAACTAAAAAGATCATAACTGTGAGAAAAATAACATTCAGATATACTAGGAGGTAACCTATATCTTTTAGCATGCAACTGACCCTACCGAGTTCAAGTCGTGATCAATATGACATTAATTTCGTCAATATATTTCCATAAGGTTGTAAAAGAGTGTAAGCACATTAATACTCTATTTAAATAATCATTTGATATTTACCACATTCAACAGGTAAAAACTAACATGATAGATACCAAACGTGAGCCTCATTTGTGTAAATCACACCTTCGGGGCAGCTTAGCAGCCTTGCATCGCAGCTAGATGTGTAATTGGTAAATGGAAAAACTAATTTTTAAGTCTACATGAAAATAGTAGGTATATGAATATTGGTTACAAACAATTAAGAATCACTTCAGACTACTTTTTTTCCATGAATTTATAATAAAAACCCTAATAGCACAAACTAAGGATTCCTCTGTCCAAAATCTAGACAGAACTTATCCTAAATTGCATCCACTGTTTTGAATCCATAACTAAAAAATTAGGTTCTAACATAATGATAAGAACTGTAAATACACGTCTTGTAGTTAGAAAGAACTAAGAATTGCCACAAAAGAAAGCTCACACATCAAGATATGCTTAAAATACTAAAGCGCTCCATCGAAGACTTCACAGAAAGAAAAACTAGCTAGAACTTTCACTGTATTTCGTTCCCTTTTTCAGCACTACACAAGCAAATGCAAAGTTTCACATAACCACAAAGCTTGTAGATATGTGAATTAGATTCCAAAGCATATTTTCACACCAACAACAAAGCTATGCATACCGATATATTCAAATATTACTAACCATTACATAGTGTCAAAACAGAATTTATCTACTTACCAAAGGTTGGGGTTTATTGAGTTTTTGTCAAAGGGCCAGTTCGTTTTATGATTCTTTTGAAATATCATAATTTGAGGGATTTTGTAAGGTTTATGTAACTCTTTGAACCAACCTTAGGGAGAAATATATATTATATTAAAAGCAAATTAGAAAGTCTGCCCTAAAAGGTTGCTGCCAAAATTTGTTATTTTTTTCATTCTTTTTTTCTTTTTAATCACACCTTACCACCTGAATCTCTATTATTAAGGATTGTACAATATATACATGTTCATAAAAGTAAATCAAATTACACTAAGAAAAATACCTCCCTATTTTCTTTTTATGATTCACGATAATCAATTCTTGTAATGACATAAGTTCGAGTCAAATAGTTATGAAGTAGGGGTAAATTTTATATCAAGGGAGTACCTTTTGGAAGGTGAATATATTATTTAATAATAAGGGCATTACAATTATCTCCCCCTTAAGAAATTCTCTCGAAACTTACCTTATGCTAGTCCACGAATAAGTGTGAATACTAGGTCCTGATTTCTTTTTCTATCTGCCTGGTGGATTCTTCTCTAGAATGATTCTTCCAAAGTACCTTTACTAAGGTCATTTTCATGTTTCTAGTTTTTTTTTATTACCCATCATTGAATATGGATAGGTTCCTCGTCATACATCAAGTGTTGATTAACCTCAATTGATTTAACTGGTAGGATACGAGAGGGGTTAGGACGATGTCTTCTGAGCATTAACACGTGGAAGACATTGTGGATCTTGTCCAACATAGGTGGTAATGCTACTTTATATACAACTGCACCCACTCTTTCAAGTGCCTTCTAGGGTCCGATGAATCGAGGGATAAGTTTCCCTTTCAGCTAAATCTCATAATCTTCTTCCATAGAGATACCTTCAAGAATACCATATCACAAACTTGGTACTCGGTATCATTCCTTTTAAGATCAACAAATGATTTTTGCCGATCTGAAGCGATCTTCAGACGATCCCTGATCATTTTTACCTTATCTTTTATTTGCGGCATAATTTCAAGACCAATAAGTTTTATTTCACTAACTTCTCTCAAACAAAGAGGGGTCCGGCATTTTCTTTCATATAAGGCTTCAGAAAAAGACATTCCAATGCTTAATTAGTAGCTATTATTGTAAGCAAATTCTACTATAGCCAAATATTTTTCCAAGCTACCCTCAAACTCTATGATGCATGCTCAAAGCATATCCTCTAAAACCTGGATTACTCTTTCTGACTGACCATCTATCTGAGGATGAAATAAGGTGCTAAAATTCGACTTGGTACCCAAAAGGCTCTTGCAAGCTAGGCCAAAATCTAGATGTAAACCTTGAGTTTTGGTCAGAGATAATAGAGATAGGGATTCCATGCCACCTTCCAATCTCATCAACATATAACTCTACTAACCTCTCAAGTGAATAATCCATCTTGATTGATAAGAAGTGAGCACTTCTCGCTAATCTATCCACTATCACACATATCTAATCTTAATTCTTTTGAGTGCAAGGAAGTCCAGAAACAAAGTCAACTATTATTCTCTCCCATTTACATTCTGGTATTGATAGGGTCAGAGTAGCCCAACTGGGACTTGATGTTCCGTTTTCACTTGTTGACAAACCAAACATATTGAAATATACTCCACAGTATCTTTCTTCATACCATACCACCAATAGTATTCTTTAAAGGTCTGGTACATCTTCGTACCTCCAGGATGCATGGCATATGCAAAAGTTTGTGCTTCATTCAAGATTTCGCTTTTCAATCTTTCATCATTAGGTACACATAACCTGTTTTGATAAGATAAGACATTATACTATGTTAATGGAAAATCATGTTTTTCTCCATCTTGAACCTTTTTTGTCAGTTTTATGAGATTATCATCTATCATTTGTGCTACTCTAACCTATTCAAGAAATACAGGTTCTACTTGAAGTTGGGCAATAATCGGGCCACATGAATCAAGTTCTATATGAACGTTCATTGCTCTTAATTCAAAAAGCAAACGCAATGGTCTCAAGGATAGGTTTGCAAAGGATTTGCGACTTAAGGCATCCGCAACCACATTCACTTTACCTGGATGATAATCGATAGTGAAATTATAATCCTTAATGAGCTCTAGCAATCTATGTTGCCTTAGGTGTAAATCTTTCTGAGTAGCCAAATATTTAAAGATAGTGTGATCAGTGAATATATAATATTTTTCTCCATACAGATAATGTCTCTATATCTTTAAGGCAAATACTATAGCAGCATGTTCCAAAACATAAGTAGGATAATTCTATTTATGTGCTTTTAATTTCTGAGAGTCATAAGAAATAACTTTCCCTTCCTGCATCAAAGCACACCCAAACCACGATGAGATCCATCAATGTATATCATATATTTCTTCCCCTTCATTGGTAGAGTAAGTATAGGAGCCCATGAAAATAAGGATTTAAGAGTTCCAAAACTCTCTTGAGATTTGTAATCCCAAGTAAACTTTTCATCCTTCTTCAAGAGTTTGGTCAAAGGGGAGGCTATAATGGAGAAGCGTTTTGCGAACCTCCAATAGTATCTTGCCAAGCCCAGGAAGTTTCTTATGTTGGTAGGTGTTTTAGGAGGTTTCCATTCAACAATTGCTTGGATTTTACTAGATCTACCTATATACCTTCGACTGACATGACATGTCCCAGAAAATCCAGTTCAATTAGCCAAAATTCGCACTTGGAAAATTTAGCATAAAGTTCTTTCTCTTTAAATAATTGCAAAACAATTCGGAAATGATTATCATGATCATTACTAACCTTGGAATAAACTAAAATATCATCTATAAAAACTACCACAAATTGATCAAGATTTGGCTTGAATATTCGATTCATTAGATCCATAAATATCACGAGAGCATTAGTCAATGCAAATGGCATCACCAAAAGTTCATAATGACCAATTCAAGTTCTAAAAGCAGTTTTATAAATTTATATCTCTTAACGCGCAATTGATAATAATACCCAGACCTCAAATTGATCTTTGAGAATAAATTAGCACCCCTTAACTGATCAAATAAATCATCAATTCTTGGCAGTTGATATCTATTCTTGATTGTCATTTTTTTTAGTTGTCTGTAGTCAATACACAACCTAAGAGTTCCATCCTTCTTCTTTACAAATAAAACAGAGGCTACCAAGGGAGAAACACTTGGATGGATAAAACCCTTCTTGAGAAGTTCTTGTAACTGTGTTTTCAACTCCTTTAGTTCTAGTGGAGTCATCCTGTACAGAGTAATAGAAATAGGAGTAGACCCAGGGATAAGCTCGATTAGAAACTCGACTTCCTTTTCTAGGGGTAACCCAAGAAGATTTTCTAGGAAGACTTATGGAAAACTACACACAGTAGGTATATCCTTAAGACTAGGGATCTCCAAGCAGGTATCAACTATGTGAGAAAGATACGCATCACAGCCTTGCCAAATCGTTGTTCTGGCTAAGGCAGCCAAATAATACTAGATGTCAATGATCTTTGACCTTGTACAATGATATGAGAAAATATAGGGTCCTTAAAGGTCACATACTTTGACCTATAATCCACTACTGCATGATATTTTAAAGTCAATCCATCACAATAGTAACATCAAAATCTTGGAAAGGCATTTCTATCAAATCAGTAAAGAATACTAGGTCATCGATTATGAAGGGACAAGCTCGGTAAATTCAATTACAAAAAATCTAATTGCCTAAGGGACTTTTAACTAGATAATTATACTCAAGCCTCACAGATTTAACATTTTCAGGAAGAACAAGTGATGAACCAATATAAACATGTGTAGAAGAAGGATTAAAAAATGTAAATGCATATAAGCTAGATAAGTGATTTGCACAAGCTCTATTTCATCGCATAAGCTCTTGCACGATCCCTTGGCCCACTAGGTTGATTTGCTCCATGTTCTCTTGCTTCTTGAATGTTTTTTGGTCTTGCACCTCCATTGGTTTGAGGAGGATTAATAGAATGCTTTTGAACTAAGCTTTCGATGCACAAGGAAGGAACTGGTTTAGGACAGTCCTTCACTTTATGATCAAAACTACCATAGTTAAAACATTCACCAGAAGAATTCCTGTGAACATAGTAATGATTTTTCCCACATAGCAGCATGATCCCTACCTTGGTCATCACTTGGAGTACTACCGATATAAAAATCTGATCTGCTTTACTTGGGTTGAGATGACCTGTTAATACCACTAGCCTTAGAATCATCAAACCTTTCCCATTTGTATGGACCTCAAAAATCTGATCTGGGCCTTCTGAGTTTATTTTCATGTCTACTAGCTTCTTCCATGTCAAGACTTTCCCAGGTAAGAGCAGCAAAACTAATTTATAAATGTTCTCGTATTGCAAAATTGCCACATTCTTTCTGATGAAATCATTCAAACCGTCTTCAAATCTCCTGCATTTATCTTTGTCCATTTTAATAATATTTCCAGCATAACAAGAAAGCCTGAGGAACTTTTGTTGATATTCAAAAATAGACATGCCTCCCTGCCTCAAATTTAAAAACTACTTTTTCTTCGCATCATAATAGGTAGGCGGAACATACATATATGAAATTCCTTAACAAAATCATCCAACGTAAGAACAGGAGGTTCTACCTTTGCATTTGGAACACTTACCCACCAATCATAAGCATTCTTTAATAATAGTGAGATAACATGCTTGAATTTGCCATCATCTAAACTCTCCAGTTGTTCAATCACCCTCACTATCTGTTCCACCCATTGTTCAATATCAGTGGGATCAATAGTGCTCTCAAACTCTACTCCACCCATTAAGTTTATCCCATTAGCATTATGCACCGCTTCAACCATGTGGTGGAAGAATTCAACCATTTGCTTGAAAGTAGGATTCATAACCTGAATACTACGTCTCATATGAGGATGTGGGCTAAGTTTTACACCCTGTTGGTTTCCTACTCCATACCCTCTAGTGCAGGGGGCGTATGGGTCCGTAAGATGTTTGCCAACCCTTTTTAGTGCATAAGGTTAGGAATAAGAGTTATCAAATCCTTCCTATGCTGCTTCCGTAGGTCTATTTGAGGAAGCGACCATAATTTAATTCCTTCAAAAGGGAAGATCGCTATGCATTAAGGATATGAACATGATGCATATGCACTCTACAAGCACTGAAATACTGTTGATCATGTAAATTAATAAATAACATAGGTTGTATCTTTTAGAAAATAGACAAGTATATAAGTAGTGCACATTAAGAGTCCTAGAATCACAAATGTAGGCTCTGATACCAACGCTTATGGCCACCCTCGTGGGAGGATGCCACTTTTGAAAATTTTGGTTACATAATACTTTCTAAAATTTTAAGAGTTTAGTATGTGTCATATTACTCACAACTTAATAATGAATTCAAAATAGTTATAGGTACACTATTTTGTCCTCAAGGTAGTTCAGTTTATTTCGAATTCCAGTTCATGGCATAAGCACTTTCAAAATAATTCAAACCAATGTCTTGTGCGATTTTTATGCATTATCTATACTACTGTAGTACACGCTAAAAATTATTACCAACGCTAAAATACGAAGACATAAAATTACTAGTTTTCGTTTCACAGTCACTTCAAAATAATTGGTAATTTATTATAAGAACAGGCTCACCGGCTCCAAATTAACTGTTCATGCTAAAACATTAAGTGACAAACCATGGTTTCATAATTTACACTAGACTTTCAAATTTACATATACATATGAAACAGGAAAATCATGTACATGTCCCAAAACTAATATAATGTATATATGTTGATGCAAATGTGATCCTCTTCATAGCTCCCAAGATTTATCTCCAATAGTCATCCTCAAGCATCGTCTCGGACATTCTCTACAATAGAAATAACTATGCCTGAGCATAGTTATAAGTGGTGTAAAAGTTATAAGTTGGAACCTTTAGGTTTCTCAATTTATCTTTCTTAAGTCAAAGGGGCCACACAATTGGAAGACAATAAATAGACAAAGTGAATAAGTATATTAATAGTACCAAATATGATATTTAAAGATTCGAGTATCAAGAGTTCCTAGATATGTTTTTACAAGATATCCAGATGACAATTTCACCCAATATGTATGTCATGCTGTCACACCAAAGATTATCAAGTATTAAGAAGGACGGAAGCTTGTATCTAGAAGGCTGAAAGCCCAATTATCAAGAGAACCAAGAAACACATTGAAGGGTGAAAACCCAATTATCAATAGAACCAAGAACACTATAAAGAGTGGATTTCTAGTTCATGATTAAAATGGACTACTTCCATATTAGGATGAACCAAAAATCCATAGGCAAGATGGCAAACGATCCAAACCAAGAGGTATGCCAACGGTTACAAAGTCATAGCCACAAGAAGGACAAATTTTATAAGAATGTTAAGTTATCGGACAATCCGTACAAATAGACTGATTAAGCATTTGACTTGCAAGTCTCAAAAGATATCAGTACAACAAAATAAAATAATAAGAGCATAGCTGAGATACGAAGATAACATTTAGATGTACTAGTAGGTAACAAGAGCAAAAGAACAAGTTTTTTTACAAGAACCTGAACTTTTTAGCATGCAACTGACCTATCAAATTCAAGGCATGGATCAATACTGCATCAATTTCTTCAATCAATTTCCTTAAAATTGTATAAGAGTGTAAGCATATCAATACACAATTTAAATAATTATTTAATATTTAATATTTTCAAATAGTAAAAACTAACATGATAGATACCAAAAGTGAGCCCCATTTGAGTAAATCACACCATTCTGGGCATCTTGACTGCCTTATATCGCAACTAGATTTTGACTTTGTAAGTGAAAAAACAAGGCTTTGAAGTCTACATGAAAAGTAGGTATATGAATATAGGATAAAAAAATAAGAATCACTTCAAACTACCTTTTGTACAAGAATTTATAATTGAAACACTAATAACACACACCAAGGATTCCTACATCAAAAATCTGGGCATAACTTGTCCTAAATTGCACCTACTATTTTGAATC
This sequence comes from Solanum clarkiae, assembly GCA_011800125.2. Classification (NCBI taxonomy): domain Eukaryota; kingdom Viridiplantae; phylum Streptophyta; class Magnoliopsida; order Solanales; family Solanaceae; genus Solanum; species Solanum clarkiae. The sequence goes on along the minus strand of JAABOM020077489.1, from coordinate 19,613 downwards.
CATAACAACAAAATTAGGTTCCAACATAAACATAACAGTTGTAGATACATATCTTAGGGTTGCAAAGAACTATAAACTTCAGAAAATAAATCACATGTCAAGATATGCTTAAAATACTAACAACAGTCCATAGAAGGCTTCACACATAGAAAAACTAGCCAGAACATTTACTATGTTTTTTTTCCTTTTTCAGTACCATACAAGCAAATTAAGAATTTCACATAAATTTAAAAGTTTTAGGTATGTGCATTAGCTTTCCCAAACATATTTTTACACCAACAACAAAGCTATACACAGCGAGATATTCAAATATTACTAACCGTTACACTATGTCAAAATAGAATTTATCTACTTACCAAAGGTAGGGATTGTTTTTGAGTATTTATCAAAGGGGCCAGTTTCTTTTAATGATTTTTTTGAAGTATTATATTAAAAGCAAATTAAAAAGGCTGCCCAAAAATGTAGCTGCCAAAATTCTCTTTTTTTCATTCCATTTTTCTTTTTAATCACACCTTAACACCTTAATCTCTATTATTAAGGATTGTACAATATATACAAGTTCATAAAATTAAACCAAATTACACTAAGACAAACCCCTCCCTATTTCCTTTATTATGATTCACGAAAATTGATTCCTATAATGACATAATTTCAAGTCAAGGAGTTATGAAGTAGGGGTTGATTTTATCTCAAGGGAATACCTTTTTGAAGGTTAATACATTATTTAATAATAAGGGCATTACAGGAGGTCCCTTGGACTTTGAATTTGTGGCCTTGTTTGAAATAACCACCTTTAGCACCTTGGAATCCGCCGTCAAGTCGAGCCTTCTTGGACTCCCCCATCCTTCCCTATCTATGTTTAACCCCCTCAAGTTGTTCGGTGTATGTCATAAGCCGCGATATATCCATATCCCTAATGAGCATGGCGGCATGACACTCTTCATTAATCAAGTTGAATACACCCGACATAAACTTGTGTGCCCTTGCCCGAGGGTCGACAGCCAAATTAGGGGCAAACATTAAGAGGTTGTTGCACTTAAGGGAATCTTAAGGGAATACTTCCTCATGCTTATGGATCCTTGCCTAGGATTGATGAACTCCGTCAACTTTTCTTCCCTAACCTCAATTGGGAAGAAGCGATCAAGGAAGGAAACTTTGAATTCTTCCCATGGAATGGGCTCATCATCTGCCCTCTCCATCTTCCATTGATTATACCATATTTGAGAAAGTCCCTTGAGTCTGTAGGCCACTAGTTTTGTTTTCTCCTCTGAACATACCCCCATGATAGTCAAAACATTTATACACTTTATTGATGGATTCTTAGGGGTCCTCCTCTACCTTGGAGCCATGGAATTATGGAGATTCAACCTTGTGAAATCTCTCACCCTTGATGCTAGTGTAGGAGCATGAGGAGCTTGAACTCCTTGATTGGCCATGACCCTTGAAAAAAGGGTAACCACATTCAGGTACTCAATGTGGGTGAATACTTCTTCTTCTGCTTCAGGAGATGTAGGGATGGATAGGCTAGTTACCCTCGGGAGTGAGAGCTCTTTGTGCCATTCATCTTGGTGGCATGATATAAAAGAGCAAAAAGGTAGCTCATTAGATATGGGATACCTTAATTCAAATCTAAAGAATGAAATAGAGATAAAAAAAGTGAGCCATTTCCTAAAATGCCTTATAACATCTTATTCATAGTTGTGACGTGCTTCATAACCATGAAAAAGACTCTACTCGACACAGTGTGCTGAATTGTTGAGGACCATTTTGAAACCTAGTGATATAATACCAAGCTTTATCATGCCCCAAGCCAAGGGCCTAGATGCGACATAGTGAATTGAGACCCGAAGGGATTCTAAACAAGCCTTTTAAGCATGCATAGTACATCTTTTGTTTCACGGAAACATAAATGAGAAATAAACATGTAACGCATAATTTCTAGGGGAAACAGGGCTTTGGACTCATGTTATGGGGATGTTGTAGGGAAGAGGATGAGCATGAATCACATAGCAAATAATATTTAAGGGCAGGTAAGTATCACTCATGCTATTGGGAAGTTAGGGACTGAGGACTTTCACCCCATACATCATCAAGCATTTAACATAAAAAGGGAAGATGGGACTAAGGGGTATCTTTCAAAATACAACAGCATAAGGAGTCAAGCTCAATTACACATAGCCAATATAATATCCAACAACACCTCTAATCATGAATAGGACGGGGCCCAAGACATCTCCTGGGCTTACCCACAAAATACAGTATCCAAAAATAAGTGAGTCTAAACAAAGCATGAACATAAGTTGAATTTTATCCCTGGATGTGGAGGACTCACAGTCAATCTTCAATCGGAAAGTCTAGCCACATAGAGACGGATGAAAAGGAGCTTCGGTTGCTACATGGTTACATCATTCATGTAGGCAAAAATATACATCAGTTCTTTGAATATACTAAGTATGTAGGGGGCAAATACATCATAGAAGATAAATCATATGTAATCAAGATGTGTCATCATAAACAATGGATATAGGCACAATATGTCATGAGAAGCAATTTCCTAAAGGGACATGTATGAAGAATCATAAAATCACATGACACCATATACATAGTGGAAAGAGACCATAACCGATATATAAGATCAAGCGAGCTACTATTTGGAATCCTGATGTTCACTCAATATTGAACAAGGAGCGGTCTACTTTTTCAAGGTAGACCTAAAATTATCATTACGGCATGGACTTTTTGAAAATTATCACCAACCTTACAGTATAGCCTTTTTGGTGGGTTTCATGTTTTATATTTACCTTACAACATAGACTTTTAGGTAGGTTCAACAAATATCCATACCTTATGGAAGCCTTTTTGGTAGGTACAAGCTGACATAGGGAATTAATGTCATAAATCTATGGTGTTATATAGTCATAGGACCATAGGGACTACCAAAGTCCTCTCGGTGCTAGGTCATAATCCTATGGAATACTTGAAACATAGTCATAATTATGGCATGCATAGTCTCAAAATATCTTAGTATCATTTTTGGAGTAGCTCATTAATCATAACTTGTAACATCAAAGTTAGGGCTTCATACAATTCATGTCATTCATATCATGCTCATGAACACATTGCATACTTGTTAGCCCCCTTGTTAGTCCCAACATGCTTATCATACATATCTTGCCATAAGGCATTCATGACTTAAGAACTTGGCATGTATTTTTAAAATAATTCATGATGGGTACGTTTACACATACTTAAAATTATCCAATTAATAAATAAATACAAAGAGAGGAGCATAATAAAATCCTTAAACATTATTCAAACTAACCCACGAGTCAACATGAGGAAACATGGTTAGGGCACCATCAAACTCTTATATAAAATTTATAGATTTCATATAATATTGCATGACATGATAATGTACAAGGATAACCATCATAAAACAATTCATGTTAACATCATAAGAACTAATTCATAAAAATCATCATGTCTCACCATAACTTGAGAAATCACAATGAAAAGTGGAATGGTTGAGCTTGTGGAGGAGTCTCCACAATCAAACCTACATACCTTGTCAATTTAATGGAGAGGAAATTCGATTTGAAGGTGATGAAACCAAAACCCTCGCTTGCACTCTCCTTTGTAAACCTTGAAGAACTTTGGAGGGTTTGGGAATTAGAGTGTTTTTAGAAGGAGGAGAAATAAGCATAATTACGATTAAGAAGGCTAATAAAGGGGTCCCTTGGAGGTCAAACAACCTAATATTGGCATAAGAAGTTGAGAAATAACAAAATTGCCCCTTTTAAAAATCTGGCCGGAGGACTATGAGACTTTTCTTACGGGCCGTAGTCCATTATATGGCCTGTAGATAGGGTTTTGCCTGATAGATTTGTCATATTTACAGAGATGCTTCTTTGGTTTACATTCCATGATACGATCGACGACTCATAAAAGATATTAATGAACTGTCTCATTAGTCGTAGTTTGAATCCCTAAAAGTTCCCAACTTCATCCAGCCTGCCCCAGGTTCTAGGAACCAACTTATGGGCCATGCAATGATTTACGGCTCATAAAACCCCCTTGTAGAAGCTGACAATCCAAAAAGTTCCAAAGAATATTTTCTTGCATTCTTAATAGTCCTCATAGGAGGGGTCTTACAATCGGTTTAGAAGCGCATAATTAGACAATAAACACATAGTTTTAAGGGATGAGAAAGTATGACTCACGCTATGAGAATTTCATAGGGAAAGGGATTTTCTTGATTCACATAGCACATAATGCATAAGATCTAAAGGACGGGTAAGTATGACTCATGCTATGATTTCCACATTTCCTCATCTCTTCATGAACATATTATCATTTAATCAACATCAAAGAGATTGCCATAATCGTGATCTTTAAAGAAAAATAGCATAATACATACAAGCCTATACATAGAGTTTACATAATGTCCAACAATGCCTCTAAGTCATGGAATTGGATGAGGGCCAAGACATGTCCCAGGCTCACCCTCAAAGTAATGAGATAAGTGAAAATAGCATAATAGGTAGATAAAAGATGGTTTGTCCTTGAATAATAGGACTCACCATAAACAACTCTCAAAATCCAACTCAACTGTCAAGAGGTACATGAAGATTGTCTCTGGTGCCTATATAGTTAGATCATGTATGCAAGGAGAATGCATTAGTATGTTTGCATACACTGAGTATATGGGTATGCAATGCATATGAACTCATCAAACTTGCAATCAATGTTAGATGACAAGGGCGCATATATACAAAGAATTACATAGGAAAGATATAATATCAATATCGAATGAAATTCATGATGCATGCAATGCCATAGTACTTCAACAAATGGGGATGAGACGTTAACCTATATCTAGACCATGAAAGCTATTACATGGAATTATGGTGTCTTCTCCACACTGAATGAAGAGGTGATCTACTTACCAAAGATAGACCATACTTCTCTTTAGGGTCCTCCCATTTTGGTTAAGTAACCGTATTCTACGGGCATCCCAATTTCAGTCTAAAATTTTCATTCATAACATAACCATTCCCAAAGGGGCATAATAATGAAAAATTTGGGGCATAATAATGAAAAAATATTGGTGCATAGTTATGGGACTTCCCCTCATACAAGTCCATTCAGCGCTAAGTCATCATCCTATATTAATATATATACGCATACATGCTTTCAAAAGTGGCGTAAGCCTTTTCAAATCATTTCTATGCATACTTCGGCTTAAAAGCCAAACATACCTCATAAACACGCATACATAGGCTAAAGAGCCAAATCATACTTCATATTCATGCATACATGTGCTAAAGAACTAAATCATACTTCATGTCATACTTTCATGCATAGGAATAGCTCATGCACACTTGTATATGACTAGTGTAAACAACCATAATTGCTCAAAGAGTCCTATCATAGATATTATGCAATCACATGTCATGCCATGACCATACTTTCCTTAAAATCATATACATCGGCATAATTAGGTATTAACACACATAATAATCTTCATGAAAACCAATTTTCATGTATGCATATGGAAGGAATGATGAAAGAATAGTATGAACGATAAAGATTCACAATTAAAATAACATTATAAGATGAAATCAAAGTAAATCCATGAAGAAATTAATCATTAAAGCATACTTGAGATTACCAATGCCTAAATTCAACATTTAAAGGGACATCCATATTCAAACATTCATAATATCAATGCAATTCTACATATTAGAACTTAAATCACATTGAAAACATCAATTAAATATAGCTCATATCTCAGTTGAATCAAACCAATATTTATATAAAAGACCCATATTTCAAAGTAATCTTGAAATTCATAATTTAAGAAGTTAAAAATCTTTGGGTCTTCATGGTTGAAAAATAACGTGAACAACCCACATTCCTTAGATAACTTGAAAGTATTAAGAAGAAATTGATCTGAGAAGAATGCTCTTCATGAATTTCCAAGTCAAATCTTCAATAATACACTTGAGAGAAGTTCTTAGAAAAGAGACTTCGAGTATTCTAAGTATAATGAATGAATTTGGATAAGAATGAAGAAGTATAGGCCATTTCAAGGATTTAGGATAGGTTAAAAAGTAACAAACCACCCTTAGAAAATACTAAGATTGCGAGAAAGCCATTAATGAAATGAGCACTAAAAAGTGTCCAGGTGGCTCCTGAAAGAGCACTACGATTCATACATCACACCATGAATCATAAAAGGGTCTGCGGTAAGGGTCTTGTCATGACCCAAGTTTAGATCCTAGACGTGACATGGAGAATGGGAACCCGAAGGGACCCACACAAGTTTCTTAGCATGTATTCACACATCCTTGGTCGCGGAAGCAAAAAAATAACAACAAGAGATATAATAAAAAGATAAGCGCGACTAATGAAAATCTTGATATTTATATAAGCATAAAGATTCAAGCTTATTCCATAAGAACATCATAATATTCAACAATATCTCTAACATGGAATGGAGTGGGGGCTAGGACACTTTTTGGGCTCACCATCATAGTAACAAGTTTTCAACATAAAGAAGTCTCAAAATAGCAAGAGTAATAAAGATAGTGTCCTCGGACTTGAGGACTCACCAAAGCTTGCTTCAAAGCATCGTACTAGCCACGTGGAGGATGATTAAATGGTGCTCCTGTCCCTACATGATAATATCATGTAGGCATAGAGCATGTGTTAGTAAATTTGAATGTACTAAGTATGTAGGATTCAATGCAACAAGACATAAGTCAATATAGTCAAAATGCATAATCATAAGCAATAAATATAAAATCTCAATATGACATGCATGATCAATGCTCATAATAAATTATACTTGTAAATCATTCATTTGTACAATATATATAGCATAGATGTGAACTCAACTGATATAGACCAAGCAGCTACAACTTGGACTCCGAGGCCTGACACCCCCTTGGTTCAGGTGATCGAGTATGACACAATCCGATGAAGTGTGGTCTACTTGTCAAGGCAGACCAAACATGATAACATGAACTAGACGGATCCACTAGTATAGTAAGGAAAATAATCATAATCATATGGTAGCATATAGTTTAGAGGAAAAAGACTTTGTATAAGGATCTCTTGAGTTGAGACCCCATCTGAAGCCTCAACTGGTGCTAAGTCAAATCCCATAGTATACTTGAAATACTCATAACTTCTATAACTTGTAGTAAACATGGAAATATAACATGAGTAGATTTTGAAACATGATTGACCTCTAGTAGTGAGCCTAACTTGAACATGAGAGTAGATCATGATCATACATGAACCTTTGCTTTAACATGAATAGCTCACAAGAGGTAAAAACCTTGAAATAAGTCTTAGCTTGTAACTTGTAAAATCATAGATAATTTTCATAAATTCGATACATACTTGAAATCCCTTAATCATCATATAGTTACTTGAATTGTAAATCATGAAATAGTTCATCAATAACTTAAGAATTCTTGACTTGACATTTTATCAAATTCCTGTTGGGTTCATGATACTAGTTCAAAATTATGCAATTCGAAGTGAAATAAGATGAGAAAACTTAGTGCAAATTAACCCACCAATATGTAGTAAAACCCTCATGTAGGGTACCTTGAAATCAATCATTAAAACTCATAATAGATAGTTTCACGCTTAAAACATGCATAGCCTCAATAGACAAAGATCAACTCATAGTGTAAGCTTAAAATATGTGCATTCTATGAAAATTTTGAGATATATGAAAATTACGATTAGGGGCATTCTGAAGAACATTTTTGGGGCGTTTCAATATCTCCCCGTTGGGAACATTCATCCCCGAATGTCAAAGAAACATGCATAAAAGAAGTAATCATTGATATTTCATCCCAACATGAATGCAATAAATGCATTTAAATATCATTTTTAAAAATCTCAACATGAATGTCGAAAATCATCATAAACTTGTTACCATGAATATGAATGCATGAAAAATGACATAGGGGTTAAAACCTAAGACATGAAATCATGTAAAGGACTTAAATTAGTACCTTTAGCTAGAGTTGAGTGGAAGAGATATGGGTATCACTTTATCATGTTCACCTCGGCTTCCCATGTGGCACTCTCAACTTGTTGATTCCCCCAAAGGACCTTGATGGAAGCTATATCTTTGTTTCTCAACCTCTTCACTTGCCTATCTAAAATCTCCAGCGGGACCTCCTTATAGGTCAAATTATCTTCTACAACACCCACAACATCCAAAGGCACAATAATACTTGGGTGACCTACACACTTTCTCAACATGGATACATGGAAGACCGGATGAACCATATTTGTCTCCATAGGCAACTCTAACTCATATGCAACCTTACCCACTCTCCTTTAAACATTATAAGGACCTACAAACCTTGGGCTTAATTTTCCTTTCTTGCCAAACCAAGCCATACCCTTCATGGGCGAGACCTTCCAGTAAACCTAATCACCAACCTTAAACTCAAGATCTCTTCTCCTCACATTGGAATAGGACTTTTGTCTACTTTTGGCTATATTCAATCTCTCCCTTATCACCTCACCTTCTCAAAGGCCTCTAATTCAAGGTCATGGGTGCGATAATTCTTCTCATGCACTTTAAATTGCCTAGAGGCATATGCTATCACATTACCATTTTACATCAAAACACGACCAAAACCGATTCTTGAGTTATTACAATATACCATGAACCCTTCAAACCCTTTCCGGTAGAGTCAAGATAAGAGTGGAGACAAGCTTATCTTTCAAAGTTTGAAAATTCTTCCCACATTCATCGGTCCATGTGAATTTTTCCTTCTTTTTGGTCATCATAGTCATAGGAGAAGTAATAGAAGAAAAGTCATTCACAATTCTCCGGTAATAACCTACCAAACCCAAAAAACTTCTAATGTCTGGTGGAGTCAAAGGTCTAAGCCAATTTCTTACTACCTCTGTCTTCTTAGGATCCACCTTAATGCCATGACCCACACCATATGCCCCAGCAATGCAACATCTTCCAACCAAAACTCACATTTCTCATATTCTGCATACAACCACTCCTCCCTCAGGTTTCGCAACACCTCCCTCAAGTGATTCATACGCTCTTCCTTACTATGGGAATAAATCAAGATATCATCAATAAAGACCACCGCAAACATGTCAAGTAGGGTTTAAGGACCCTACTCATGAGATCCACAAATATAGCCGGTGTATTAGTCAACCCTAAGGACATAACCATAAACTCAAAGTGCCCTTACCTATTCCAAAAAGCTGTCTTGGGAATATCACACTCCCTCACTTTAACTTTGTGATATTCAGACCGAAGTTGACCAAAAAGGTCATCAATCCTTGGTAGAGGGTACTTGTCCTTTAACTCCTTCAATTCCACTGGTGCCATACGGTAAGGGGGAATGGAAATGGGTTGAGTATCAGGAAAGAGGTCTATAGCAAAATCTATTTCTCTTTCGAGAGGAACACGAAGAAGCTAATTGGGAAAGACATCAAAAAACTCATTAACCACCGAAACTGACTCAATAGGAAGGACCTTGGATTCAAAATTCCTAACACTCACAAGATGATAAAGGAAACCTATAGAAATCAACTTTTGGGATTTAAGACAAGACATGAATCTACCCTTAACCACCACATCACGACTTTCCCACTCAAGGATGGGCCCATTAGGGAATTAGAATTTAACCCTATGGGTTCTACAATCAATAGAAGCATAATACGCATGCATCCAATCCATCCCAAGAATGACATCAAAATCCACCATATCTAATTCAACAAAATCATAAGGCAAGACTTTAGGTAAAATGAACATAGGACAGTTTACATAGACTCTTCTAGCAATAATGGACTCACAAACGGGAGTAAAAATTCATAACGCTCACGCAACAACTCGGAACTAACATGAAGTTTTTCGGAAACAAAAGGAGTAATAAAAGAAAGAGTGGCACCCGGGTCTATCAATGCATACACATCAAAATAAAAAACCTTTAACATAATGGTGATGACATTGGGCACCTCATCAACCCCTTATCTTCCTTGAGGATCATGGAATCTAGTTTGCCTTGGGAGCACCCTCTTGTTGGTCTCCCTTTGCCCTTGGATCCGCATTAGCACCTTGACCTTGTGGATGACAATCTCTACTTTTTTTAAGCATGAGGACAATTAATAACCTTATGAATTACTTCACCACAATAATAACAAGCATTAGAGCTTCTCAACATGGGCCACTATGATTTTTACCACACTTTTGTCACTTAGGATTAGACACTCCACCACCACCACCTTAGAATCTTGGATTATCATTAGCAAAACTCATATTAGGAGCATTGGGAGACCCTTGGCCTTGGAAATTGTGGCAATGAGGAAATTGGCCACCCTTGGAACCTTGGAAAACACCTTCAAAACAATCCCTCTTGGAACCATCACTTCTTCTTTTTCTAAGCTTACCTTCAAAACAAGCCCTATTAGAACCATCACTTCTTGTTTTTCTAAACTTTTCCCCCTCTAGTTGTTCGGCGTATGTCATGAAGTGGTACAAATATATCGCTCAATAGCATGGCGGTATGACACTCCGCACAATCTATGTGGGAACTCCCGACAAAAATTTATTCATCCTTGATCTAGGTTCGGCAACTAATTATGGAGCATACTCGGATAGGTTGTTGAACTTGAGGGAATACTCCTTCACACTCGTGGAACCTTGCTTAAGGTTCATAAACTCCATCATTAAAGAGTCCTTTAGCTCTATAGGAAAGAACCGGTTGAGGAATGCGACTTTGAACTCTTCCCAAAGGATAGAATTATCATTCCCCTTCTCCAACTTCCATTGTGTAAATCAAATTTGAGCCACCCCTTTGAGTTGGTAGGCCTCCAACTCCACATTTTCCTCCCAATTGACTCCCCTGATGGATATCACCTTGAACCCCTCATCTATGAACTCTTAGGGATTCTCATCCGTCTATGGCCCATAGGACTCCGGTGGATTCATTCTTGTGAAATCCCTCACCTTAGAAGCCGGAGCGGGAGCATAAGGGGCTTGGTCCCCTTGGTTAATTTGGTTGGTCATAGCATGAGCCAACGTTGTAATAGCCTTTCGGAACTCATCTTAGGCTACCCCTCAACCTTGAAGAGCTTGAGGAGCAGGAGGGGCCAATTGCTCCTCAGGTGTAAGGGCCCTCCTTAGTCTCCCTTTTAGAATTAGCATGATCTAGAAGAGCAAAGAGTATTCGTTAGGAGAAAAGCATTACACTTACATCTAAAGCACGATATCGACCATGAAGAAGCAAAATATTTCCTAAAACACCTCATAGCCTCCCATTCATAGTTGTGGCACGCTTCACAACCATTAATAAGACTAATCGATGCAGTGTATAGGATTTCTGTGGACCAATAACAAGCTAGTGCTCTAACACCATATTTTTCACAACCCAAGTCTAAGATCCATATTGATGCAATGCGGCCAGATGAAGAAGACTGGCACCTAATAAAATAAAGGGATCCGAGCCTTGAATCAAGACAGAGGAGTTTGATCAAATTGGGCGTGGAACGAGTAGAAGGGAGAAAAGACGACTAAAACCCGGGAGGTTTTTCTTGATTTTATGATCGGATTGGCTGGCCTTTGATAGCCCTTGCGCTATTCATAGTGCTGCTGTAGAAAAACCTGCCTAGATGTTACTCGGCAAATGGGAACCCAAAGGGACTCAAACAAGCCTCTTAGTGTATCATTCATACATCCTTGGTAATGGAAGAAAAATTACAAAAAGAAGAAATATAATAAAAATGGAAATAGGAACAAGGAAAATCTTGATATTCATAAAAGCAGAAAGAGTCAAGCTTATAGCACAAGTACATTATAATATCAAATAACATCTCTAACATGCAATGAAGCGGGGGCTAAAACAATTTCGAGGCACACCCTCATAGTAACAAATTTTCAACATAAAGAAATCTAAAAATAGCGAGAGTAATAAAGATAATATCCTCAGACTTAAGGACTCGCCAAAGATTGCTTCAAAGGATCGTACTAGGCATGTGGAGGATGATAAAATGGTACTCCAGTCCCTACACGGTAATATAATAAAGGCATAGAGTATGCGTTAGTACATTTGAATGTACTATTTATGCAGGATGCAATGCAACAAGACATAAGCTAATATAGTTAAAATGCATAATAATAGACAATAGATATAAAATATCAATATGGCATGCCTGATCAATGCTCATAATAAAATATGCTTGTAAATCATTCATTTTCAAAATATATATAGCATAAATGTGTTGGAAGTGACGTCAACCGACATAGACCAAGCAACTACAATTTTGACTCCGAGGCTTGACATCCCCTCGGTTAAGGTGACTGAGCATGACACCCCCCGGCGAAGTGTAGTCTACTTGCCAAGGTAAACCAAATATGATAACATGAACTAGATGGATCCACTACTATAGTAACGGTAATAATCATAATCCTATAGCGGCACATAGTTTAGAGACAAAAGACTTTATATATGGACACCTTGAGTTGAGCTCCCATCTTAAGCCTTAATTGCGAAGAAGCCTGTGCTTCTTTTGTTGAAATAAGGACAAATGGTTTGATTCGATATTTTGAATGTTATCAGTTTCGGTACGTAGACCAAATAATACAATGCAAGCAAAAGTTCCTAGATTCATAGAGATATAGAACAACATATAAGTTATCATGCTTGCATATCCATCATTTCAGTCTCCAACAATTATTCCAATATTACATATTCGATTTGGCCTATGAACAAATATGCTAGCATACGTTTCATATTTGTTTGAGTAATAGCAATGCGATTTCCCAATATCATGCTAAGAATAATTATGATTTCCAGAAGAAGATGTCATTCGTTTGATGAGAAATAAAAAGGAATATCGAGAATTCGAGTGGCTGAAGTTGAAGCAGCTACTCAATTCTAGCAATTTTCAAATAAATCCCACGAAATACTTGAAATAATCATAACTTGTATAACTTGTAAGAAACATAGAAACATGACGTGAGTAGCTCTTGAAATATTCTTGACCTCTAGTAGTGAGACTAACTTGAACTTGAGCGTAGATCATAATCATGCTTGAACCCTTGCTTTAACATGAATAGCTCAAAATAGGTAAAAACCTTGAAATAGGGCTTAGCTTGTAAATTGTAAAATTGCAAATAATTTTCATGATTTTGATACATACTTGAAAGCCCTTAAATCATCATATAATTACTTGACTTTTAAATCGTGAAATAGTTCATCAATAACTTGAGAATACTTGACTTGACATTTTATCAAACTCTTGGTGGGTTCATGATACTATTTCAAAATTATAAAATTCAAGAGTGAAATAAGATGAGAAAACTTGGTACAAATCAACCCACCAACATATAGTATAACCCTCATGTAGGGTACCTTGAAATCCTTCATCAAAACTCGTAATAGATCATAGTTTCATAGTTCAAAACATGCAGAATTTCAATAGACAAAGATCAACTCACAGTGTAAGGTTAAAATAGATACTCATGCATAATCAACAAGACTTGATAAAACTGCAACATAATTCATGCTCATATTTCATAATAAGAGATACCCATAAGTAATACAACTTGAAATCATACAATTTTCATAAAAGGAAGATTGAGCTCCATGGATAAAAGTACCCAATGGATGAAACCCACATATACTCAAACATAGGTTTTCTTGAGATGAGCTTAAAGGAAACTTAAATCTTGAAGTGAATCCTTGACTTCTAAAGTTGAGCTTGAAATCCTTGAATCTGTATCAGATATTTGGTTAAGTCTTAGAGAGGCTGTTGTGAGGGTTTTGAGCGATATAGAGTTGAAAAAATAACTTCGTATGAGTGATATCAAATTTTAGTGGGCATGGGGCTATGACCCTAATGCCCTTAGGCGCATAATAAGAACCAAGGAAAATGTTGTACTGGTCCGTGTCTGGTCCGTGATGTGGACCAAATAGGAAGGAAAAAATAACACTCCTCCGTGCCCCTAGTGTATCGCGGCCAGGGTACGAATGTTCTATAGAATTCGTAAATTAGAAAAAAATTATTTTCTCTATGGGTCCTCTAAAATCTGGGTTATACCTATTTCCCACTCAACTTTGCCTCTTTTGCCTCCTGATCGCGAATATGAAGTCGGATTTTCGATATCACGCACGTATTTTGAGATATATGAAAATTATGATTATGGCCATTCTAAAACATATTATTGGGGCGTTTCATGTCCTCAGAAACATATCCAAATTTCAAACTAAGGATGTTTCCACTGAAGGCTTCACGATTCCTACAAAGCTCCATGGTCCATACAAGCTCTCGTATAAAGATCCAAGTTCTGAGACTGTGATTTAACACTTGGAAAATTTTCAATCTACATTATCATGGAACATCACCACATGTTGTTGTGGTTGTATGGCCCGTACAAGGGTCTGTGGAGGGTGCATTAGCCACATAATGGCTTTCAAGCCAAGGGCACCTACCATGAGCCACTTTCACAGCTTATGGTGAGCACACGAGTCGTGAACGGCTTAGTGGAGGGCCACTTTGTTTTATACTGCACCATAATCCAAGTACATCACACACAAGGAAAAATGCCAACCCTAGGCAGTCTCCATGCCTCGTGGACCCATCCACGGCTCGTGGAGGTGACCTTAGAGTGTCATCTTTGTAAAAACTCTTGGAACCTTTATTTTAAATATCAATGAGGTCTTAAGAGATCTGGGTCCTTACAAATGAAGTGTTAGTTACTAGAAACCTAGCTTACTCTTCTATTTTTAAATCAATTAACTAAGTGTTTAGACCTGGTCAATTAGATCTATCCCCATATTTGTACACCTCCAACATCTCTCTCTCTGTATTTGTTAATTTCCAATTTAAAATCTCTATTGATTGATTCTTGATATTTATTTACTTGTAAATCCCCAATTTGATTCCATAAATTCCTGGTTCAATGCATCACTTCACCTCTTGAATGCCTATTTCCTGTGAGATTCGACCCTAAGTCTTAGGTTATCATGCTAATAAAATCTTCGCTATTACCATTTGTGTAGTAAATTTTAACATCATCAAAAATCATCAATAAATTCATGTTTTAGTATAATACATCCAAATCAAGTTATTTATCATTTAACATAATTGATATTGTTAATTAACAATCATATTATTCAACTAACGTTGCTTATGCATGTAATTACTCGATTTATTATCAGTATGAATATATTACTACATAATTGTATAACATCATCTCTAAATTTAAATCTAACAAATATAATATGTTAAAATCACTTTATTTAGAATGTAATATGATTTATGTAATTTATTAACAATTAAATTACTCAAGAATTTAGAAGAAATATTCTTAACAAGTACAACAATCATTGAATTAATCAACTACTTGTTGAGAATTTTTTTTAGCATTTACAACAATTGCTAAATCAGATATTCTACTTGCTAAGATATGTTTAGGCAATTGAAATAATTGTTCGATAAGGCTATCTGCTTACTAAAAAAATTTTCAGTAGTTATAGTAGTGGCTGAAGTTGTTTGCTGTACTTTTTCATTTTTTTTATCAATAAGTAATTGTTGAATCACATTGCTTACTAGCTAAGATATTTCTGAGCTAGTGAAATATTTTCTGAAGTAATTCCTCACTTGCTGAGATCTGTGTTAACAAGTGAAGAAGTTGTAAAAGCTGATAACTATTTAAAATAAATATAAAATTCATATCAATTTTCAACAACAATAATTTAGTAACAATATCTCATATAATTAAATGGAAATATAATAACATAAAACTTCACATCAAACAACCATTAAAAAGTTTAAAAGAAAATATTGTCTTTCTGTCAACTTGAAACATACATACAATCCATGTCAGTTTTCAACAACTCAACCACTCACTCTACAGTGTAAATTCTTTTCCAAATACACCAATTGATTACTTTCATTGCATACGACTAACATTATTATCATTCATTAAGGTCACATGAGTGCGAGTAATCAAATACATAATATAAGCCAATGCCTATGAACTACAAGGCTCCCTACTATCATTTTTAGGAGAATATTTCTTTCAATCATACTCTAATTCTTTATTGAGCAAATTTTCAGATAGACATTTGAACATTCTAGACTTCTTCAAGAATCTAGGAAATAATTTCATTTGCGACATTATCAATAGCATGAACACATCTTGCACAAATATTGAATGGTTGCAATCCTAAATATTTATAACTCCCTCATCAATTACAAACTCGAGAGCGACAATATTTTTTCTCTAGATTCATCACAATGTAAAATGATTTTGGCACCTATCCATGAGACATCATCAGAAATGAAGTTTTATCCTTTGAAAAATTTCATGTAAAACTCATTAAACACATATGTATTAAGGTAATCCTTCAACGAAAAATCACCCTACTCCATGATAGCATCTGACAACTTAGTATAGATATTTCTAAAGATTTATAGAAATTGAGGTCCAAAATAATGTTTGTCGGATCGTAATATGTGGGATAATATAAGACATAGTATTTCATCTATAAACTACAATCATGAATATAAAATTAGTTAATAAGTAGAATTCTTGTTACATGTTCAAAAACTGTTGCAATAACTTAATCAAATTATCTATAGATGATTAAACAACTAATGTCGCAAATATAAATACACTATAGTAGTTATTGTATCTGCCACAATTATTTCATTAAGTTATTGTAGCAGGTATAACAATTGTTGTACTTATTGTAATAACTTCATGAAAGAATTGTAGAAACTATAAAAATCTAAAGCAACATAATAATATATTAAAAGAAATTATTGAAACTTACATTGTCTATCCACCACACATTCATGTTTAACAACACTATAGAGTCATTACAATTCAATTCAGACATTGTACACCTTGTCTTGAGTACTTTCTTAATTCATTTGTGAAGTGTTTTGTTTTTTAGTTATAAATACTAAGATAAATATTTAATGGTTGAATCTCTCTTTGTTGACCAATCACTGTCTTTGAATTGTTTATTGCCCTTTTTTTGGTACTTGATAGGCCTTAGAGATCTTTTATTTTATCCTTTTTATATCAAAAAGAGTGTAAGGGTATGAGATTCTCAAAGATGAATTGATACCTCTTTAGGATATCAACGTATTGATGACTCTCTCTAGAGTCTCCACCTTGAAAATCAACTGATTATTTGTTAAAAATATTTTTTTACATTCACAAGAACATGAAGAAACTTTAGAGATACTAACACCGATAGTTGAATATTTTTTTTGAGGTTTAGGGAGTTTATAGAGGGTGTGAAACAGTTTCACTAACAAGAGAACATGGCATTCCAATGTCATGATTACCAATAACCCCAACACTATACTTAGCACTATTAAAATAACCACTACCACCACCACTGTACGGTCCCACATGCCAAAAGGTAATAATCTGAAAAGAAGTATAGAATTATGTTCTGATATAGAAATTCACGAGCTCATCTACAGATTCTGGTTGATTTTATAGGTCGTTGATAGGTGCGTTTAATGGGGATTGGACTTAGTAAAATGCTAATGTCTAGGAATTAAGGTACGAAGGGGTCCACGACTAGTAAAAAGGTCTATGAGTCATACATATTAGTCATACATTAGGGGATCAGTATAAGTTTCTGAAGTTTGAAAAATTTCAACTGACGAACCTATGTAAAACTCATAGTTAGGTTAATGGATCATAAATTGACTTATTATTTTGGACGCTGAGAAGTGAAAATTTTCTATGTAAGGGATGATTCTACAAGAAGTCTTTATGACCCGTAGATGGAACTATGGTTGTATAAGGGTATTCGTTTATTGAGGTTCAGATAATAATTAACGAACTCAGCGTGACTCATAGATCAAGCTCATAGATGGTCCCCAACAAATTTTAATAAAGGACAAATTCAACATTTTCTCGTATACTAAGTTGAAAATGATGTTGTTTAATGCCTAAATCCACTGATATTAGCCTCTTTCCTTCTCATTTTACTTTCATTCTTTCCCGACTCTAGTTTCTCCAAAAAATTCTCCTAAGGCATTCGACCCTTAAGAATCAAGAAGACAAGAAACTAGGGTTTTAAGGTTCTCTTCCCCATTCTCAAGTTCTTCATTTGGTCTTACAATTAATGTATGTGGGTTTTATTTATGGGTTCCTTCTACCCATTAAAATCAAGTATTTTCATTATTTTACTTAGTTTCAAGCTATAAAATATTTATGAGTTTTATTATATCCCTTTAAATGTTGATTGTATGATATATTTATAGCCATATGAGTTATCTTGATGTGAAGTATGATATGTTATCAAAGATTGATGACTTCCAAGATAATTTTTATAATTTACTACCTAGGATTTAAATCCTTAAGGTGGGTCATTCTTATGAATGATTTTAAATGGTTTGTTTTATGAAGATTATTCATTTTTCTCTTGCTTTACATAATTCAAAGACTAAATGCATACAAACCACCAAGATTTATATTATATTCTCAAATAAAGTATAATTACGAATGGTGAGGATTTCAACTATATGTCATCCAAGTTTACAAAAGCTATAACGTATCTATGGAAATTCATTTTAAGAATGAGAGATGGTCAAAGTATAATTCTCATCAAAAGATGGATCTTCTAGTGATAAAGGATAATTGTCACTTGAACAGATCATAAGATTTCTATTAGCTACACCTAATATGATATTGCTATGCTTCAAAGCTTATGAATTTATATACATATGTTTAATGTATTGTATAGGATTTGACTTAGACCCGAATGGGGCTTGAGGTAGGGTTCGTTAGAGAAATACCAGTTTCAACTTCGTTTCTTATTAATCATATCCTACCGTGAAGCCCTTGTATAATAAGAACTTTTGATCCATAAAAGCATAAAATAAAGTTAAATATATGCATGCATAAGATGATAGAGTTCTACCTGGTAAGTAGTCTCCCCATCCACCAATGTAATAGCTCACATGGTCTTATATGCCGATTATTATCTCCTTTGATATAAGTATGTATACGATGACTTGATATGTTTATATTGCTTCGAATCATGTTTTAAAGATGTATTAATCATTCATCATCTCATGTGCTCTATTCTCTTAATATGATTATGCATATTGTTTACTATGATACTATAATATTCTTGTTGCAATGTATCCCTGTAAGGACTCAGATGTCATAAGACTTTACTGATCCTAACAATCAAGATTCCAGAGGTAAGTGACCCATGGGAGTGCTTGTGTATGTCTTTGTGTGGCGTAAGAAAGGATTTTAGGCTTGGTGGCTCTCCAAGGACTCTACCACGAATCGAGGTCCACCTCTTCCCGTGGAAAGGGCCCTTAGTAGGTGCACCTCTCACAAATCGAGGTCCTCACTAATGGTCGTGGAAGTTTCAACTTGAAAATTCAATGAGGGTATTCCTCTCGGATCACTTTCTTGTCACTTCTTTTAGTTACCTACAATATGTGGGATTGATTCATTATCCCTATCAATCATGAGGACCCCTAACACTTCTTGCTTCTTAATTTATGAATTTCAAGCTTACTTTGAATATGAGTCTTTTAAATTAGTATTGATTAAATTA
>JAABOM020077474.1:0-33446 GCA_011800125.2 Solanum clarkiae | reverse complement strand
CTGTTGGATCTTAATTTGCAGGTGAGGTTAGTCAGTAAAACAGAGGAAACTCTGCCGAAATTCCGGTAGATTCCCGGATCGGTTTAGTTGAGAAATTTGGTTTACTATATGCCTAAGTGCCCCTATCGGGCACTGATCGCGGCCCTCGGTTGGGCCGTGACAATGCGCCTCCAGACTGGGTAAGAGAAGCGTGTAGAGATGAATCACTTTCTGAATGTAATTGTGAAGACTATTAGGATAATGCCCCTGACAAACAATGATCATTAATGGATAACAATAAATGCAATGCATAGTAATAATAAATATTTTATTCAAGGCTCTGCTTGTTTCTTTAATTTAAACCTCCCTTATTTCTTTTCTATTGCAATTTTTGGATTTTATACTCAACACTTAATCAATAACAATAAAATAACAATACGGACAAGATCAATACATTAATCACATACTCAAATATGTTGTTGATTCAGTTAGAATTATAATCTATCAAAAACAAACTATTATTTTTTCTCAATTTTGTCACTCAAATTATAATTCAAACCTTTTTAGAGAGGTAGATAAAAATTAATTTGAATAAATAAATGAGGATGTTTTTTATAAAATATGAAATTTTGGGATAATTTTAGGTATTCATTTAAAACATTCCAAATGTTTTTTCAAGTTTCCAAGTATTAGTTTTATTTAAGTATTTGGAAACTTGGGATATTAACAAATATGTTTGCAAGATTTTTAACCACACACCATTTCTCAAAAATTTTCCCAAAAACATTTGGGGTGAAATAGCACCTTATTCTTGATGAAAAATACATAAGAGGTTTCACACGATTTTGATTATTCTGATTTGTCTATTTGGATAAATCAATATTATGAAAAAGAAGAACCTTGCAGTGTACAGTTCTCCAACACTGATATCATATATAATTAAAGATAACCTATCGAAGTGTTATAATTCCTGAGACTAGCTACCTATACGGTAGACTCCTAATAATCTTCTAACTTAAAAATCATATTGTAAAAAACAGTAACAACTATGTGTAGTTGTACCTGAAGTGTTACTCAGATTAGTTAGAAAATTAGTTAGGCTAATTGGGAGTTAGTCCATTATAAAAATTAAGTAGATTAGACATCTAATTGTGTCTATATATATATATGCATAGCTTAACTGTATTGAATGAAAGTAAGCCAGTTTATTTTTTCTCATCTTCTTCTTCAGTTTCATTTCACCCTTTTTATCCCTCCATTTTCGACATTACAGCAGCCATGAGTCAAGGAACTCTGGAAGAAATCTTGAAACTAGAAGTAGCTCATACACACCAATGTTTGTCCCTCCTTCATACCTGCAATTGGTGTGCATGATCCATGGGCATCACAACAACTGGTGATACCCAGATTTCGTCCAGTGTTATTTGCATTATGAGTCAAGAAACTCTTATTGTTTCTGAATACTATTCTAAATTGAGAGATCCTTGGGATGAGCATGTTTCATGGTACAAATCCAGCCTGTGAGTGTGATAAATATAGAGTGTATACAGATCACATAGAGAAGCAAAGACTCATACAATTTCTAATGGGACTGAATGAGACCTTTGCCTAGCCCAGAAATCATATCTTAATGATAGTTCCTAGTCCCAATCAAAACCAAAAGCATATAACATGATTATGCAAGATGAGAGTCAAAGAGTCCAATCTCACATGATTTCTGCTTCTATTTTACCTCTTCAACAGCTAGAGATTAATGGTTCTATAGCTCTAGCTTCTATACAACATAATAAGTTTAAGAGGCCACGTGATTTAGATTGTGAGAATTTCCATCTGAGAAATCACAAAATTGCTACAAGCTCATAAGATATCCACCTGATCATAAATTTGGGAAAAAGAATGTTGCTGATAAAAATGATTGGAAGTCATAGTATGGAGATAAAAAATAGAAATTTGGAGGGGAAAGACCACAAAAATTTATTGGAAATGGATGACAACAAGCATACAATGCACACTATACAGATGAGCTTGAGACTAGAATCAAGAGACAACAAAATCATCAACATAATGCATATAACACTGGAAGAAATCTGGAAACTACAAGTAGCTCCTACACACCAATGTTTGTACCCTTCTTCACACTTGATCAATACCATCACATCATAAAGATATTGGACAATGAGACTATACTACAATGAAAGTGTACCCAACATGGCAGGTGCAAATGGAAACTCTGCCACTTGCTTCAATACTAAGTGTTTTTTCTGCAAGATTAGAAACACCTCCTTGGGTAGTTGACGTTCGAGCTATCAATCACATGGTCTATAGCCTAGAATCATTAATCAGTTCCATTCCTGCACCACCATACTCCAACCAAGTTATCTTCCAAATGGTCAAACCACTGAAGTTCACATTAGAATAGTGAAACTATTTGACAATTGTATACTTCAATATGTACTTCACGTACCTTATTTTGAATATAATCTCTTATCTATTTCAAAACTCACAAAAGAAATTCAATGTTGTGTCTCTTTCTATCCATGTTTTTGTATCTTTCACGACCTCTTACTGGCAAGGTGAAGGGGATTAGTAGGAGAAAAAAGGACTATACTACTTCCATCCATAACTAATAAGCCATCACCTACCAACACATATGTGATAATTCCTTTAACTTGTTCAATCTTCACTCAAGCACCATCTTAATGTCTCACATCTTCTCAAGTTGATTCTTCGTTCTGGTGTCACGAGTCTAGGGCCTAGACATGACATGGCGAATAAGGAACCTGAGGGAACCCCAAACAAGCCTCTTAACTTGTCATACACATCATTGGTCACGGAACCATATAAAAGACATAACGTAAGAATGGGGTGAAGGGGCTAAGGGATAACTTCCAAAACATCATAACCAAGAGACAAGAGTCAAACTCATAGCATAGATAAATAATATGTCCAATAAACACCTCTATATATAGATAAGAGCGGGGGCCAAGACAAAGCAACCGGGCTAACCCTCATAGTCAAATAGAATATAAAGTAAAGTGTCTCAATACAAGGTAATAGAACATAGACCAAGGTCTCCGAAATGAAGGACTCACCAACTTCCTTTAATAGCACCGACTAGCCATGAGGAAGAGAAGGATGATCAACTAGGGCACCGATTCCTACATGGTGATATCATGTAGGCAAGAGTATGCGTCAGTACGTTTGAATGTACTAAGAATCTAGGATGCAATGCAAAATGAATTAGGCATCAAAATCAAAATGTATAACAATACACAATAGGCATAATATAGCGATATGGCATGTATGATCAATGCATAAGTAAAATATGCTTAAGTAACTCATGCTCATATAGGATATTATTTGTGAAGAATAGACCAAGCTATATTTCCAAAGTATAAACACCTTGGCCAGTTGATGATGATCTCACCCCATCACCCTAGTGGTGTGCTACAAACCCCTCACATGGTTGATGATGATCACATCTTATCACGCTGGTAGTGAAGTACAAACCCTTCATATAGTTTGATGAGTACAAATCCCCACCTCAGTTGATGATTACAAACTCCCATCTCGGTTGATGAGTACAAACCCCCACCTCGGTTGATGAGTACAAACCCCCACCTCGGTTGTCCAGGCTCTTAGTCCCCCAGATTGGGCATGGTCTAATGCAACACTTTATATAGAGTATATTATATACATAATCTCATTTCATCTTCATATATTCATTCATATCATATCTCATGCTTTGGACCTTCAACTTCACAAGAAACATTAGCCGGACATTTTATCAAACACTTGGGGGGGTGTAATGCGGGTCAAAGACCATGAAATTTAGAGATAAAATCATGCAATAAAACCTATTATAAAACCATCAATAAACACCTTAAACACCCCCAAGACATTCACATCAAAACCCCTCATCAAATCCAACATTAGATCCAATATTTAGAGCTCAAAACATGCTAAAACAACCATACTTTCATGAACTCAAATCATTATGCAGTAAATTTCTTAATATATAAGACCTACATGTAAAATCAACTTTAAATCATGCAAATTGAGTAAAGAGGTGATTAGGGCACCATGGGTGGAAGAACCCAATGGCTAAAACCTATATACCTTAGCTTAGAGATGAAGTTGGTGAAGATTGGAGATGGAGATTTGGAGCTTGAAGAAAAACCTATAAGGAGAACCTTACCTTAGGATAAGGGTTTTGGGACTTGAATTTTGGAGTGAAAATATGGCTAAGTATTTTTAAGGAATATTCGAAAATGTTTTGGGATGATATGAGGTGAAATAAGGCTATGTATAGGTAAAAACGTATTTGGGAACACTTAGGCCCAAGACCCCAAAGTCTTGGACCGAGATAAAAATCATTGGCAGCGAAATACATAGATTCGCGATGCGGACCTTTTGTAGAAGCCATATTAACAAATGTCCATGACAGCTGCGTGTCGTTGTGCTTTTGTGGACCGTCTCTGGAAATTGAAATTCTGGAAATTTGAAATTGTGATTCAATTGCTCTAAAATCGAGGTTAGACTCTTTTACCCCTAATTTCGACCCTGTGAACAAGAATATGAAGTCAGATTTTCGAAATAGCAAACGAATTTTGAGATATATGGAAATTAAAACTTTGGGCATTCCAAGGCATATTTTTTAGTACTTTCGGGGTCGTTTCAATATCTTCCCCTTGGGAACATTCATCCCTGAATATAAAAGAGACAATCAAGAAAAGAATGATCATAAACAAATCAGTCCCCAGCCAAAACGCAACATTACATTTAAAACACCATTTTCAAAATCTCAACATCATTGTAAAATTATCACGACTTGCCAACTTAAACATGAATGCATATGAATGACACAGGGGCTGGAACATAAGACTTGAAATCACATAGGGGACTTAGAACTAGTACCTTATGCTTGAGTGAAGTGGAAAAGATAAGGATACATCTTTTGCATGTCTGCTTCGGCCTCCTAAGTAGCACTTTCGACTTGTTAGTTCCTCCAAAGAACCTTAACGAATGTCACCTCCTTGTTCCTCAATCTCTTTACTTGCCTATCTAAATTTGAACTGGGACCTCCTTATATGTCAAGTTATCCTCAAAAACACCCATAACATCAAAAGGTACAATAGCATTAGGGTCACCAACACATTTTCTCAACATTAAGACGTGGAACACCGGGTTAATCAAATTCATTTCACTAGGCAACTTCAACTCATATGATACCTTGCCAACCCTCTTCAAGACCTCATAAGGACCAACATATCTTGGATTAAACTTCCCTTTGTACCAAAACGGACCACACCTTTCATTGGATAAACCTTCAAATAAACCCAATCACCCACTTTGAATTCAAGGTCTCTTCTTCTCACATTGACATAAGATTTTTGACGGCTTTGGGCTGTTCTTAAACTTTCCCTAATCATCTTAACCTTCTCAAGAGCCTCCATAACAAGATATGGTCCCAATAAATCCACATGTCCAACCTCAAACCAATCAACCGGTGATTTACAACGTCTCCCATAAAGAGCCTCAAATGGAGCCGTACCGATGCTAGAGTGATAGGTATTGTTGTAGGCAAACTCAATCAAGGTAAGATGGTCATACTAACTATCCCTCAACTCCAATACACATGGCTAAGCATATCCTCAAGTGTTTGAATGGTTCTTTCGTCTTGGCCATCCGTTTGAGGGTGAAAGGTCATACTAAGGTGAACTGTTGTTCCAAGACCCCTTTAAAATGACCTCCAAAAGTGTGAAGTGAATTGTGAACCCCCATCCAATATGATGGACAAAGAATCCCATTCAACCTCACTAACTCATGGATGTACAGTCTTGCATACTCTTCAGCCCTATATATAGTCTGAACTGTTAGAAAGTGAGCCGATTTCATCATCCTATCAACCACAATCCAAATGGAATCAAAATCTTTTCTACTATTGGGCAACCCAACCATAAAATCCATATTAATCACCTCCCATTTCTAAGTGGGAATCTCCATGTATTGGATTAGGCCACTCGGCCTTTGATGTTTGGCTTTGACTTGTTGACATCTATGGCAACCAGAAATGAATTTGGCAATGTCCCTCTTCATGCCTCCCCACCAATATACATCTCTCAAGTCTCTATACATTTTGGTGGAACCGGGGTGGATAGAATAAGAAGAATTATGGGCCTCATTAAGGATTTTCTCCCTCAAACTATCGACACAAGGCACATACAACATACCTTGGTACCTAAGGGCCCCATCTCTCCCTTGAGAGAAACCTCTACTTTGCCCTCTTTCACCAAGGCCTTCAATTCAAACAAGGAGAAGTCAAGATCTTACTTTGCTATCACCTCATCAACCAAGGAAGATTTGGAACCATCAACAACAACAACACCATCACCCACTTCTTCCAACCTAACCCCAACCTAGCCAATCTATGCACCTCCCTAGCCATGTCCTTATCACCACTATCTACATGAGCTGGGCTACCCATGGACGCCGGACTCAAAGCATCCGCCACAACATTTGCCTTACCCGAACAGTAATGCACACTCATGTCATAGTCTTTAAGAAGTTCTAGCCTTCTTATTTGTCTAAGTTGAGATGTGAAGACATATTGAAGGCTCTTATGATCGGTGAAGACATCAACATGCACCCCATACAAAAAATGATGCCAAATCTTTAATGCAAACACCACGGCGGCAAATTCAAGATCATGGGTAGGGTAATTCCTCTCATGCACTTTAAGTTGCCTAGAAGCATAGGCTATGACCTTACCATTTTGCATTAGCACACAACTCAAAACAACTCTAGTTGCATCATAATACATAATAAAATCGTCAAGCCCATCAGGTAGTGATAATATAGGAGTGGACACAAGCCTACCTTTCAATGTTTGGACGCTTCTCTCACATTCATCGGTCCACACAAACTTAACCTTCTTTTGAGTCAATTTTGTCATAGGGGAAGCAATGAAGGAGAACCCATTCACAAACCTTCTACAGTAACCTGCAAGGCCCAAGAAACTCCTAATATCCAATGGGGTCAATGGTCTAGGCCAATTTCTAATCACATCGGTCTTCTTATTTTCCACCTTAATACCATCCCCTGATACCACATGACCCAAGAATGCAACCTCCTTCAACCAAAATTCACACTTTTCATATTTAGCATACAATCTTTCTTCCCTCAATCTTTGGGACACAACCCTTAAATAACCCATATGCTCCTCCCTACTATGTAAATAGATCAAAATATCATTAATGAAGACCATAACAAAGGAATCATGTTCGTGTCAATGCTCTTATTTCCTAAAACTAGCCCTCAAAGTCAAGGTAGGGTTTGAAGACCCTATTCATTAAGTCCATGAATATGGTCGATGCATTAGTCAACCCAAACGACATCACAACAAACTCATAATGATCATATCTAGTCTGAAAAGGCATATTGGGAATATCACACTCCCTCACCCTCACCTGATGATACCCGGACGGAAGATCAATCATAGAGAAGAAGCTAGCCCTTGTAATTGGTCAAATAAGTCATCAATTCATGGAAGAGGATACCTATTCTTGATGGTGACCCTATCGAATTATCAGTAGTTAATGCACATTTTAAGTGACCCATCCTTCTTTTTCACAAACAACACCGGAGCACCCCAATGTGATTGACTAGGTCTAATAAATCCCTTTTCCAATAAATCTTTTAGTTGTTCCTTTAACTCCTTCAATTCTGTTGGGGCTATATGGTAAGGGGGAATGGAGATAGGTTGAGTGTTAGGAAGGAGATCTATGCCAAAATCTCTCTCCCTTTCGGGAGGGACATCGGGAAGGTCATTTGGGAAGACATCAAGAAACTCGTTTACAACTTGAACCGACTCCATGGAAGGGGCTTTGGACTCCGTATCTTTAACCCTCACAAGATGGTAAAGACACCCCTTAGAGATCAACCTATGGGCTTTAATGCATGAAATGAATCTACCCTTGACCACCACATCTTGACTTTCCCATTCAAGGACGGGTTCATTAGGAAATTAAAACTTGACTCTATGGGTTCTACAATCAATAGATGCATAGTAGGCATGCAACCAATCCATCCCAAGTATGACATCAAAATCTACCATGTCTAATTCAACAAGATCACAAGACAAACACTTGTGCAAAATGCAAATAGGACAACTCCTATAAACTTTCCTAGCAACAATAGAGGTACCGATAGGTGTAGACACTTCGTATGACTCATGCAATAACTCGGGGACAACATGGAACATTTTAGCAACAAGAGGGGTAACAAAGGAAAGAGTGGCACCCAGATCAATCAAAGCATACACATCAAAGTCAAAGATTTTCAACATACTGGTAACAAAATCGGGGAACTCACCAACCCCTTGCTTCTGATATAGATCATAAAACCGATTGTGGCTTGGGGAACCACCTTGAAGATCACCTCCACCCAATTGAATCGCATTTGCACCCCGAACTTTGCCATGGTTTCTTGGACAATCTACCTTCTAATGACTAAGCTCCCCACAACCAAAATATGCATTAGAATCCTTCAAACATGGGCCCCTATGATTCCTTCTACATCTAGGACATAGATCAATAGGAGCTACACCACTAACACCTTGTATCCTAGGGAAGTCATTGGTTAACCCCCTATCAGTAGTATGAGAAGGCCCTTGGCTTTGACGAAATCTAGCACCCTTTTGGAACTCACCTTCAAAACAGGCCCTTTTAGCCTCATTTCCCCTCCTCTTACTCAACTTTTCCTCCTCCATTTGCTAGGCATATGTCATCAACCAAGACAAGTCCATGTGACCAATTAGTAAGGCGGACCGACATTCTTAACTCAACAAATTGGAGACCCCCATCACAAATTTATTCATCCTTGACCTAGGATCGGGCACCAAGTGGAGCATACTTTGAAAGTTGATTAAATTTAAGGGCATACTCCCTCACACTCATAACACCTTGTTTCAACTTCATAAACTTTACCAACTTTGCTTCCCTAAGCTCAAGAGGGAAAAACCGATTAAGGAAGGCCAATTTGAACTCCTCCCAAAGCACCACATTACCAACCCCCTTCTCACCCTTCCATTGATCATACTATACTTGAGCTACCCCTTTAAGTTAGTATGCCGCCAACTCCACATTTCATTCGGTCCAACACCTATGATATTCAAGATTTTGTTGACCTCATCAATGAACTCTTGTGGATATTCATCCACCTTTGACCCATGGAAAACTGGAGGATTCATCCTCATGAATTCTCTTACCCTAGCTACCGGGGTAGTAGCATGAGGGGCTTGGGCCCCTTGATTAACTTGGTTGGCCATCACTTGGGCAAGTATAGTAAGAGCATCCCGAAGCTCACCATTGGTGGGTTGCTCCTCAGGAGTTTGGGCTCGTCTTCCTCTAGTATTCGGCATGATCTAACATAGCAAAAGACAACCATTAGGGGGGAAAATCTTATCATAACTCTATAGCACGACTTAGAACATGAAAAAGGGAAACATTTCCTAAAACGTCTCATGGCCTCCTATTCATAGTCATGGAGCACTTCACAACCATGAATAGGACTCTAATCGACGCGGTGTGTTGGACATCAAGGATCTATCAACCTAGTGCTCTGATACCAAGTTTGTCATGACCCAAGCCTAGGACTAGACATGACACGATGAATAGGAAACCCTAAGGAACCCCAAATAAGCCTCTTAACTTGTCATTACACATCATTGATTGTGGAAGCATATAAAAGACATAATGTGAGAATGAAGTGAAGGGGCTAAGGGATAACTTTCCAAATATTATAACCAAGAGACAAGAGTCAAACTCATAGCATAGATACATAATATGTCCAACAAAAATCTCTATACATAGACAAGAGCGGGGGCTAAGACAAAGCAACCAGGCTCACCCTCATAGTCAAATAGAGCATAAAGTAAAGTGTCTCAATATAAGGTAATAGAACATTGATCAAGGTCCCCGAAATGGAGGATTCACCAACTTGCTTGAATAGCATCGACTAACCACGACGAGGAGGAGGATGATCAAATTGGGCATCAGTTCCTACATGGTGATATCATGTAGGCAAGAGTACGCATTAGTATGTTTGAATGTACTAAGTATGTAGGATGCAATGAACGAGAATTAGGCATCACAATCAAAATGCATAACAATAGGCAATAGGCATATATAGCGATATGACATGTATGATCAATGCATAACTAAAACATGCTTAAGTAACTCATTCTCATATAAGATATCATTTGTGAAGAATAAATAAAGCTAGATTTCAAAAGTATAAATCCCTTGGACGGTTGATGATGATCTCACACCATCACCCTGGTGGTGTGATACAAACCCCTCATATGGTTGATGATACTCACACCTTATCACCCTTGTGGTAAAGTACAAAACTCTCACATGGTTTAATGAGTAAAAACTCTCACCTTGGTTGATGAGTATAAACTCCCATCTCGGTTGATGAGTACAAACCCCCACCTCGGTTGTCTGACGTCTTAGTCCTCCTGATTGGGCATGGTCTAATGCAATATTTTATATATAATATGTTATATACATAAACTTATTTAATCTTCATATAGTCATTCATATTATATCTCATGCTTTGGACCTTCAACTCCACAAGAAACCCTAGCGGGATATTTTATCAAACACTTGGGGGTGTGTAATGGGGGTAAAAGACCATGCAATTTAGAGATAAAATCAAGCAAGAAAATATGTTATAAAACCAGCAATCAACACCATGCAACACCCCTAAAACATTCACATCGAAACCCCTAATCAAATCCAACCTTAGATCCAAGATTTAGAGCTCAAAACATGTTAAAACAACCATACTTTTATGAACTCAAATCACTGTGCAGTAAATTTCTTAATATATAAGACCCACATGTACATTCAATTTTTTATCATGCAAATTGAGTAAGGAGGAGATAAGGGCACCATGGGTGGAAGAACCCAATGGCTAAAACCTACATACCTTAGCTTAGAGATAAACTTAGTGAAGATTGGAGATGGAGACTTAAAGCTTGAAGAAGAACCTTGAAGGAGAACCTTAGCTTAGGATGAGGGTTTCGAGACTTGAATTTTAGAGTGAAAATATGTTTTGGGTAGTATTGGGAAATATTTTGGGATGATTTGAGGGTGAAATAAGGCAATGTATAGGTAAAAACACGTTTTGGGAACACTTAGGCCCAAGACCCCAAAGCATTGGACCGAGATAAAAATCACTGGCAGTGAAATACATAGGTCTGCGATGCAGACCTGCTGCAGAGTCCAAATTAACACATATCCGCAACAGCTTCGCGTCACGGTGCTACCGCGGACCGTCTCTGGAAATTAAAATTTTGAAATTTTGATTTGATTGCTCTAAAATTGGGGTTAGACCCCCAAATTTTGACCCCCTGAACAAAAATATGAAGTCGGATTTTTGAAAGAGCAAATGAATTTTGAGTTATGTGGAAATTAAAACTTTAGGCATACCGAGACACATTTTCGAATACTTTTTAGGGTCGTTTCATCTGGCATCTCCGATTTGGCCATGCACCAATAAATGTTCTTCAAAGGATTCAATCTATTAAGCCTTCACTCCACAACAACAAGTCTAGATTCTGTCAAATATGCCCTCTAGCTAGACAAACTAGATTTCCTTTTTCTAGTAGCAATAAAAGGATTTTTTTTGGATCTTTTGAACTTCTACATATGGATGTTTGGGGTCCTTACAAGCAATGTAATTACAACGGATACAAATACTTTCTTACTACCATAGCTGAATATTCCAGGATGACTTGGATTTAGTTGTTGAGACTGAAAAGTGATGTCATTATTCACATTACTTCTTTTCTTAATCTCATTAAAAATCAATTCTCAGCATCTGTTAAAACAGTTAGATCAGATAATGGTTTGGAATTCATCAATGCTCAATGCATCACTTTTTTTACTTCTCTTAGCATCATACATCAAAGCTCTTGTGTAGGCACTCCTCAACAAAATGGAACTACTAAGAGAAAGCACTGATATATCCTAGAGATGGCTAGAGCTCTTAGATTTCAAGCCCATATACCTCTAAAATTTTGGGGAGAGTATGTTCTCGTTGCACATTCCTTGTTAACAAACTTCCATCTATAAAATTAAGTGGCGGCTCTATTTTTTTTAAAAAAATAGTTTTTCTTAGATTAATTAAGTTTAAACTGATTTTTCCCGTTAAAAGTCATTTTTACCATTAACAACGATAACAAGCTCGCGAGTAGAGCAATTTCCGTGAACTTCTGAGTTGAGAATCTAAGTGAATGGGAGCATTTGGATGGTGGGTTGATACTTTTCGGTTTTCTTTGCTGTTCTAAATGAGGAAAAATGAAGGGAATGGTAATTGATAAGCCAAACCTATTAAAAGCCAAGAGGGACTCATGTTGAGATGCCTGCTTGCATATTCTCACGAGAACACACACATCTCTCTATTTTGAGGTCGTATAACCAACTGTTTAGTTCGTTGAAAATTAGACTCGCAAACCTTCAATTTGGTGGGCCACGGCCTTCTAATTCTTTATAATTTAGGAGAAAAGTGCTGATACATTTAATGCAGAATTTCGAAAAATCCCTTAACAACATCCGCAATAACTTCCACCAACTTTTATTGTGCAAATTCCCCACCCTTAACATACAAATATTGTGTACTTAAAATACTTCATAAAACATCCTTCTTAAATTATTAAGAAGTCTTAGTCATATTTCAAAAGTATAGGTTAATTTCAATGCCCAAATAGGCAAAACTGCACAACCTCCAAACGAATGATCAGGCTATCGAACTATCAGTGCAAACAAGTCACAAATGACTTGGGGTCACTATACATAAGATATAACTGATGCAAAAATCTTTGAAAAGCATAAATAATTTGGAAGGTCATTACATTATATGACTTTAATTGATTAATTAATTGAACAATGAGAGTTGATATAACACCTAACATATGACCGTTAAACATTCAAAACGTGCTGCCGAATACAAATAAACTCACACTGATGATCATTTTTTCCTCAACAAAAGAAAAATAGTACTACTGTCCGTCTTTTTAATCAAGCTTTAAATACTTTAGCTCCTCTAAAATAAATCTTCTTTTTTATCAAATGAGACTTATGTTAGAAGAATATTCAAATGACTATTATACCCTACTACCAAAGCATATATACTTAACTAATGGGACTAATTAGCTTGTTCATTTGATTACTCTGTGGGATTATACTGGATAACTATGTTAGTGATATTGTCATCTCTTCTTACTTTTTGAAATCCTTTTAAGCATTTAAAAATAAGAGATGTGAAATTAACTTTGCCAATGCAATTTGGTTGAGCATACTATCTAGCAGTCAAAGTTACAATATGACAATAAACTCACTGTCAACAATATTTGGAATCTGAAAAATTATTTTTTCCCCATTTATTGATTATTATGTGCTTGAATTAATTAATTCTTGATTTAGTGATGGCCATATGCGCATATTGATAATAATTGGGTCCAAATTCCATAAATGTGGACGTGGTACTGGCAAATTAGACCTCTTGTAGCAAATTAATATCCATACACAAAATACATAGACGAGAGTAATGATCTATACTACCCAAACTATTTATCCCTTTTTATGTTAACGTGATGAATCCATATTGCAGTAATTCTTTGAAAATAAACCATTAAAACGTACATATAGCAATAAATAATATATCCATTTTGATACTAATATATATTGTCAACTCCAAATATAGCATGAGCTCCATCCTAGGGTCCAGGAGTGACATGACTTGATTTACGAATGAAGAATCAGTAAATGATAGAAGTAATATAATCAAATTAACCTTTGAATATAATAAATGCAGTATCTTGAAAAATGTAATAGAAAAATGACTATGATTAATGACAAGGGTAAATTAGGAACTAAATGTAAAATTAACTCTAGATTCAATAGAGTGGACAAGTATTATTGGACATCTACTTTTGATATAGTGGACAAATAAAGATGGACGGAGCCCGAGAATGTCAACTCCAAATATGTAGAAGTTGTCACGATCCGGACCTAGGGTCTAGGAGTGACATGGCGAATGGGAACCTGAGAGTCCCCAAACAAGCCGCATAGCATCCATTTTCGAAAGTGCGTATAAATAGTAAATACATAATTCTAAGGGATAGGAAAGTAGGGCTTGCTATAGGGATGCCATAGGGGATAGGAAGTGACATGAATTCATATAGCACATAAGACTAAGGGGCGGGTAAGTATGACTCACTTTGTGGGGGCATTACGGGACTTAGATCTTTCACATCATAACATGTATCCATAACATAATCTCATAATCAACCATAATGACATAACCAAATCCATAACATAATCCTTTGAATACAACAGTTAGCGTATAAACGTAAAAAGGTCTACAAGATGTCCAACAATATCTCTAATCATAAGATAGGATGGGGGCCAAGATATATCCTAGGCTCACCCTCAAAATAAGTAAAATAAGTAAAAACACCATAGGTAGAGGAAATGGTAGTTTGTCCTTGAAAGATAGGACTCTCCACAACGAGAAAAACTTGAGACCCAGGCTACACATTGTACGATGGATGAATGTACTCCTTGGTCCCTACATGGTTAGATCATATAGGCAAAAGTATGCGTTAGTATGTTTGAATGTACTAAGTATGAGGGTATGCAATGCATATGACTTATCAAACCTGCATGTCGATGTTAGATGGCAAGGGCACATATATAGAAGGAATCATATATCAAGGAAATAGTATATCAATATGCCATGAGATACATGTTGCATGAATGCGAAAATACTTCTTATATATTGAGGATAGGACCGTAACTGACACGAGACCAAGTGAGCTATGCCTTGGAACTCGGTTGTCTCCCCCACAATGGATAAAAGATGGCCTACTTGCCAAAGGTAGATCCTTACCATTCTTTCCCCTTGAGGCATAAATATATACCTATGTTAGACACAAAGTTCAAGGAAAGGAGTATGGACCCTTGGGGATAGCCCACCCTGCCTCTAATCCATTAGTGCTAGGTTATCATTCTACTAGAATACATATATATACATACTTGTAAAGAGGCATAAGACTTTCAAATTGCTTACATGTATTGTTAGGCTTAAAGGTCAAATCACATTCTTCATAATCATGCATAATAGGCTAAAAAGCTAGAACATTCTTCATGTAATACTTTTTATGCATAGGATTGACTGCTCTGGAGCACCTTCTTGAGAGATGATATGTACCCTTGGGGATAGCCTACCCTGCCTCAAACCTCAATCGATGCTCCCTTAAACATAGTGGTGCAAACACCTATAATTACTCCTTGAGCCATAATCTTAGACATGTATGTGATCAGATTCTTGTCATAATCATAATCTTATCAAAATCATATACATAAACATATTTGGGTCTTGACTCGCTTTATAAACTTCATAAAAACCATAGCGATGTATGCATATGTCATGAATGATATGCGAATAGCATGGGCTATAGAGATTTAAACTCAAATCAACAATACATTATGAAATTCAAGTAAAACATTTAAATCACAATCCAGATTACCTATGACCAAATCAAGCTTTAAAGAGGACATGCACTTTCATAATTTCAACACATTTCATCATATTAGGACTTAATTCAACTTGAAATCATCAAATAAGCATATCCCATACTTCAATTGTATTTAATAAACAATAATATTGAAAATCCATATCTAAAGTAAGCTAAAAATCATGAAAATCACTTGAACAGAGTTCGTCTCTTCTTAGTTGAAAGGGACCAAGAATCAAAATCCACATACCTTAGCTAATGAAGAAGATTCAAGAAGAAATTTGGTGAAGAAAGAGTCCTTCCTTGATTCCCAAGCTTAAAACCCATAAGAGTTCTTTGAAAGAGGCTTAAGAGTGACTTGAGAAAATTTCAAATATGAGGAATGAATTTGAACGAGATGAATAAAGTTTAGGTCATTAGGAAGCCTTTAGATAGCATAGGAAGTCACAAGAGACCCTTAGAATAAACCATAAGTACGAAAACGCCATTAATGAAAGGAGTTCAAAAATTGAATAACGTCACCTGGAGGGAGGCTATACGGTCCGTGACACATCACATGGATCATATACTCGTTCATGAACCAACACAAAAAATTATGTTTGACAAAGGTCTGAAATGGTATTCTAATACTTAGAATTTTTCGACAAAACCATCCTCACGGGGGACTACACGGGTCGTATAATGCCACACGGGCCGTGACACTATCCATATCCCTCCCCTTAGAAAAATATCCATTACAAGGTTGCGAGATTGTGATTCCATACTTAGGAAAATTTCACTGCGGAAGGCACACGGAAGGCCATATGGGCCGTGACACCCCAAACGGGCCATGAACTTTTCCATGTGACCATACTTGGTCCCAAAATTGTGGGATTTTAATACAAGGCCACCACATGGTCCACCATACAATCCGTGAAGTGTCACACGGACCTAGGTCCAAGGGTGGTGTCCTTAGTTTAAAACACCATATTTAAGGGCCAAACATCCTCCAAAGGCCAAGGGCCACTCCATGGAGGCTCCACACGGGCTAAGCAAGGACTGTGACGACTTCCATGGAGCGTTACCTTGGTCCAAAACTCTATGAAACCAAAATGTTTAAGCTTCAATGAGGTCGTATAACGTCTGGGTCCATAGACAAGTTTAGGAGTTGATATAACATATTTGACTAGGCATAGGGATGCTTCCATGCATGATATCTTTGGTGAATGCATGAACTGGCTGAGACATTGCACAACAAAAGCAAGATCTAGCCTAGTTGTGGTCAAGTATATCAATTTACCAGTCAACCTTTGATAAGATAAGGGATGTTGTAAAGGAGGATTAGGAGTTGAGGGTGTGGTATGAGCATCAAATTCCAAAGTAGCGAGCTTCTTATTTAGTTCCATAGTAGTAGCTATAGGCATGGACCTTTCACGAACCAAGTCTAGGGCCTAACGTGACACGACAAATAGGAACCTGAAGAGATCCCTAAATAAGCCTCTTAAGAATGCATAACACATCCTTAGTTTCGTGGGAGTAACGAAAGATAAATAAGCATATAACAGATAATTTCTAAGGGAGATAGAGCTTTGCACTTATGCTATAGGGATGTTGTAGGGAAGACGATAAACATGAATCACATAGCAAATAAGTCTAAGGGGCAGGTAAGCATGACTCATGCTATGGGGGCATTTAGGGACTTAGGACTTCGAACTTGTCAACATAGCAAACATTCATCACAAAAGGGATAAGGGACTAAGGGTAAACTCTAGCAACGCATAGATATAATAAGAATCAAGATCATAACATACAACTCATGTATCCAACAATACCTCTAACTACGAATGGAGCAAGGGCCAAGACATCTCCCAGTCTCACCCTCAAAGATAGTATCCAAAAAATAAAGTAACTGGACAAAAGCATGAAAGAAAATGGATGTTTTCTCCAAATATGGAGGACTCACCAATAGCTAGCCTTCACCGAACCGATTAACTGCGTAGAGGAGGAGGATGGAAAGAAGCTTCGGTCCTACATGGTTTGAGCATGTAGGCAAAAAGTATGTGTTAGTACTTGGAATGTACTAAGTATGTGAAGTGCAATGCAACAAAGAACATAAGCCATAATAAACAAGACTCATAAGTATAATCATTGAATATAAGACCAATATGACATGTATGATCAATGCTTGAATTAAAACATGCATGGAGATAATCAAACTTACATAATATAACATACATATATGGGAAGAGACCTTAACTGACATATAAGACCAGTGAGCTACTACTTGGAATCCCAATGCATGACTCCCCATCGGAAAAGGAGCAGTCTACTTGCCAAAGTAAACCAAACTTGAACCCACATAGTGGGTAATATGTCCTAGTTGGATCCACTAGTAAAGACCATTTAAGGAAATAATATAATCCTATGGTGACATATAGTTAAGAAACCAATACTTTATATAAGGACCCCTTGAATCGAGCACCTACTTTAAGCCTCAATCAGTGCGAAGTCTAATCCAACGGAATACTTGAAATAATTATAAATTTAATCATAACTTGCATCACTTGTAAAAATATGACAACATGGCATGAGTAACTCATTCACATACTTGACTCCTACATGTGCCATATAACTAGTACTAGAGGGTAAAAGTAATGCATAAAGTTGATTCCTTCTAGTAGGCACTGCATTTCACATGGGGCAGAGATTGTAACATGCTTGTCCCCTACTAGTGAGCTTTAGTTCACATATAAGAGTAAATAGTTATCATGCTTGCCCCCTCATATAGACATTATTCACTCATAAGAGGGTAGAAATATAGAATACGGGCTGAACATATCACTTTCAAATCATAGAAACTTTTCATGAGTTTAATATATGCTTGGGAGCCATAATTTATCATATCATGCTTGTCTTGTAAATCATGTAATAATCTTTCATCAACATAAGAATCCTTGTCATATAATTTAGTCAAACATGGTGGCTATATGTACATATGCTTAAAATAATGCATTCCAAGAATATAGGACATGAGTAGAGTAAAATATAGTCATTTAGATATTATTCAAAGCAACCCACTAATATTGTAGTAAAACCCTCATTTTTGGGTATCATGAAAAACATTCAAAAACCCATAACCTTTCCAAGTCTTTCAAGATATCATAGTATACAAATCTTTAGCATCATAAATATAATATAATATCATTTCTTGATAGAAGATCATATATCAATAGTCCAATATTCAACAAATTTCCAACATATTTCGTGCATAGGAGTAATAATTGAAAATACCCATAAGAAATCTAACCTTGAAATCATGAAATTTCATAAAAAGAGAGAGTTGACCTCTATGAATGAAAGGATCCATGGATGAAGACCCACATACCTTAATCTTGTAGTTTTCTTGAAGAAGTACTTGAGGAAAACTTGAGGGTTGAATTGGGTCCTTGAAATGCAAAACAAATTCTTGAGATTTTTGAATTTTAATGGGATAGTTGATGATGTTTTAGAGAGGATTTTGAGAGATTTTTGAGAGCTTCTAGTCTGAAAAATGGCCAAGGAATGAGGGTTTTCCATCTATATAGGCATTGGGTTATTACCCAATTGCCCCCAAATGAAAGGGAATGTTTTTCAGAATTTTTAAACCTGCGTCGTAGCATTGTCGCAAATAGCTACTGGTTTACGAAATTTTGCTAAAAAAAATTATTTATTGGCATGGGAAAAACATGTAGGTAACCATTTCACCACTCAATTTTCCCTCTGAACAAGAATATGAAGTCGGACTTGTGAAATTCTGCACGGATTTTAAGATATTCAAAAAAAGGCATCATAGGGTCTTTCCATGCTACATTGAGGGGTGTTACAATATCTCCCCTTGGAAATATTCGTCCTCGAATATAAAGGAAACATAAGTAAGAGGAGTGATTAAAAAACCTTTAGCCCAATATGAATGCAACGAATGCACTTAAATATCATTCTCAAAAGTTTCAAACATATACATTAAGAATCACCAAAACTTGTTACCATGAACATGTATGCATGCAAAAATGACATAAGGGCTGAAATTCAAGACTTGGCATCATAGATAGGAGTCAACTTATTACTTTTAGCTTGAATAGAGTGGAAAAGTTATGGATATCACTTCTTTATGTTCGCTTCGGGTTCCCAAGTGGTACTTTTAACTTATTGATTCCTCTAAAGGACTTTGACGAACACCATATATTTGTTTCTCAACTTCTTCACTTGTCTATCCAATATTTCCACTGGGACTTCCTTATAAGTCAAATTATCTTCTACAACACCCAGAACATCAAAAGACACTATAGAACTTGGCTCACCTACACACTTCCTCAACATAGATATATGGAAGACTGGACGAACCATGCTCTAACTCCATAGGCAACTTCAATTCATAGGCACCCTTACTAGTGCTTCTCAAAATTCAATAAGGTCCTACATACCTTAGGATAAATTTTCCCCCTCTTTGCCAAACTAAACAAAACCCTTCATGGCTGAGACCTTCAAATACCAATCATCTACACCAAACTTAAGATCACTTCTCCTCACATCAGAGTAGGGCTTTTGCTTACTTTGATCCGTTCTCAACTTTTCCTCTTATAAGCCTCAGTTTCTCCATGGCATCCATAACCAAGTCCGGTTCAATCAAAGCCATCTCATCAACTTCACCAAGATACCTCCCTAAAACTTTTATACATCTTTGTAAAACTGGGATGAATAGAATAGGATAAATTATGTGCCTCTTTCAAGATCAAGTACCTTAACCCAATCAAAAACAACAACAACAACATACCCAGTCGAATCCCACAAGTAGGGTCTGGGGAGGGTGTGATGTACGCAGACCTTACCGCTACCTCGTAGAAGTAGAGAGGTTATTTCCCAACCCAATCAATATCGGAAATACACAAACTACCTTGATGACTAAGGATTCCATCTCCCCCTTGGGAGAAACCTCCACCTTTCCCTCCTTTGGTAATACCTTCAATTCTAACAAAGCGAGGTCCAGGTCCTACTTAGATTTGACCTTTTCAATATAAGAAGGGTTGGAACAATCTAGAACCACCATCACTCCATCTTTCAGCTTCATCTAACCTAACTTCCAACTAAACCAAACAATGAACTTCCTTTTCTTGAGATTCACTTTTGACTCCCTCACCTTAAACCACATGCCCAATGAATTATAACTTCTTTTAATCATAACCCACTTTTATCAAACTTAGCAAACAACTTACCTTCCTTAAAGGTGTGCAACACTACCCTCAAAAGTCTCACATGCTCCTCTTCACTTTGGGAATAAATCTAATTTCATCCATGAAAACCACCACAAACATGCCAAGATAGGGTTTAAAGACCCTATTCATGAGACCCATGAATATTACCGGTGCATTAGTTAGGTCCAATCACTTCACCAACATTCAAAATGCTCATATCTAGTCCGAAAAGCCATCTTGGGAATACCATACTCCCTCACCCTCATTTGGTGGTATCTAGACCGAAAATCAATCTTAGAAAAACGACTAGCCCCTTGTAGTTGATCAAATAAGTTATCTATACTTGGTAAGAGATACTTGTTCCTTATAGTGACTACTTGTTCCTTATAGTGACCTTACTGAGTTGTCGATAGTCGATGCACATTCTAAGTGAGCTATCTTTCTTTCTTACAAATAATACCGGTAGACTCGAAAATATCTTGAGACCCCTCTCTGATAAATCCTTCAATTGATCCTTTAACTCCACTAAGGCCATATGGTAGGGAGAAATGGGAATTGCTGAGCATCGGGAGGGGATCTATGTAGAAATCTATCTCTCTTTCGGGAGAAACACCAAGAAATTTATCGAGAAGAATATCAAGAAACTGGTTGACCACTGAAGCTAACTTAATAGGAGGGACTCTAGATTCGACCTCCGTAACCCTTAGAAGATGTTAAATACAATCTTAGAGATCTATTCCTGGACTTTAAGACAAGAAATAAACCTATCCTTAACCGTCGAATTATGACCTTCCCACCCCAAGATGGGTTCATTAGGATGTTGGAATTTAACTTTGCGGGCTCTACAACCAACGGGAGCATGATATGCATGTAACCAGACCATCCCAAGAATGATACCAAAACCTACCAGTTCAAGCTCAACAAACGCACAAGGAAAGACTCTATGCACTATACACACTAGATAACCCCTATATACTCTTCTACTGATAGTGGACTCAGCATCGATGGTAGACAGCTCAAAAAGTTCAAACAGTAATTGGAGGCACACGTGAAATATAATAGTAACTATTGGAGTAATCAATGAGAGAGTGGTACCCAGATCCATTAAATCATAGACATCATAATCATAAAACCCTTAATGTACCAGTGACAACATTGAGGGCCTCGTCCCCCTCTCACCTCTCTTGAAGATCATATATTTCGTTTCCATATAAACCTCCTCCTAAGGTTTGAGCACCTTGCACTTGCCCTGTTGGAACCACTCAACCATGAAGACACTCTTCCTTACCTCTTGTAGCAACATAAGGACACTCGGAGATTTGGTGCCCCATTTTTCCACAACTAAAACAACCACCCGGTCCTCTCCGGCAAATACCACCATGGTTCTTCCCACACTTTCGACACTGAGGAAAAATAGGAACACAACCCCTAGCACAACCTTGTTACTTTTGAGTTCCATGAGCACCATGTCCTTGAAGACGATCATCTTTACCTTTCCTTTGAGTATATGGACAATCAATAATATTGGGGCCCATCTTGCTACACCAAAAGCATGCACTCGTCTTTCTCAAACATTTGCAAGCACAATTTATTCTACATTTCAGGAACCCAAGAGGATTTGGTGCACCATTACCATCGTTCTTAGCACATGGGATCCTACCTTCAAATTGAGCCATTCTTCTCCCTTTCTCGGAGGCCACAGGGAAATCTCTCACCTTATGCCCAATACCCCCACACTTGAAACAACCCTCAGTGCTAGCCAAACACTTTTCTTGATGCCTTGATGCTTCTTGCCACACCCTTTGACAAGTGGCAAAAGGGATCCTTTCCATTTTGTACTTGGGCACTGGTAGACTAGTAGAAGATGAAGCACTATCAACTCGGGCCCTCTTAGCCTTTCTCTCCTTCCTCTTATCATTTGAAATCTTGGGGGAACCCGCTTGTTGGTTTAGCTGAGCCGTTACAACTTTGGTCAATAGCCATATAGCATTGTGAATCTCCGCATTTGATATGTCATTGTTGGGAAGTTGCTCCTCAAGTGAGGGATGGTTACCATCTTGTCCACCATTGTGAATAGCTTGAGATATATTCTGAAATGTAATGAATAGGAATCAAAAATAAACCTTAGAGGATTTAGATCTACTGCATGACATGGATCATGTAGAAGTGATGCATTTCCTAAAACGCCTCATAACCTCCTATTTATAGTTGTGGCGGGCTTTACAACCATGAATAAGACTCTACTCGACCGTGGTGTGTTGGATTTTTGAGGAACATTTATAAACCTAGTGCTCTGATCCAAGCTTGTCACAACCATAGCCTAGGGCA
The DNA here is from genome assembly GCA_011800125.2 of Solanum clarkiae. Lineage (NCBI taxonomy): Eukaryota > Viridiplantae > Streptophyta > Magnoliopsida > Solanales > Solanaceae > Solanum > Solanum clarkiae. The sequence goes on along the minus strand of JAABOM020077474.1, from coordinate 10,343 downwards.
TAGACATGACACGGCGAATGAGAATCCGAAGGGATCTCCAAACAAGCCTCTTCAGCATGCATAGCATATCCTTGGTTTCTGGAAGTAATAAAAGATAAATAAGCACATATCACATAATTTCTAAGGGATATGGGGCTCTAGACTCACGCTATGGGGATGTTGTAGGGAAGAGGATAAACATGAATCAGATAGCAAATAAGTCAAAGGGGTGGGTAAGTATGACTCACACTATGGGGGCATTTATGGACTTGGGACTTCCAACTTGTCAACATAGCAAACATTCACAACAAAAGGGATAATGGACTAAGGGAAAGCTCCAACAACACATGAATATAATAAGAGTCGAGATCATAACATACAACCCATCTATCTAACAACACCTCTAGCTAAGAATAGAGAGAGGGACAAGACATCTCCTGAGTTCACCGTCAAAGATAGTATCTAAAAAATAAAGTAACCGTACAAAATCATGAAAGTAAACGGATGTTGTCCCTGAATGTGGAGGAATCACCAATAGCTAACCTTCACTGAACCGATTAACCGCATGGAGGAGGAGGAGGATAGAAAGAAGTGTCAGTTCCTATATGTTAGATCAGCCAGCAAAAAGTATGCATTAGTACTTCGAATGTACTAAGTATGCGAGGTGCAATGCAATAAAGAACATAAGCTATAATAAACAAGATGCATAAGTATAATCATTGAATATAAGACCAATATGATATGTATGATCAATGCTTGAACTAAAACATACATGGAGATAGTCAAACTTGCATAATATACTATACATATGTGGACGGAGATCTTAACTGACATATAAGACCAAGTGAGCTTCTACTTGGAATCCCAATGCATGACTCCCCACCGGAAAAGGAGTGGTTTACTTGCCAAGATAAACGAAAATTGACCCCACATAGTGGGTAAGTTGTCCTAGTTGGATCCACTAGTAAAGCCCATTTAAGAAAATAATATAATATTATAGTGGCACATAGTTAAGAGACCAAGACTTTATATAAGGACCTCTTAAATCGAGCCCCCACCTTAAGCCTCAATCGATGTTAAGTCTAATCCCAAGAATACTTGAAATAATCATAAATTTAATCATAACTTGCATAACTTGTAAAAATATGATAACATGGCATGAGTAGCTCATTCACATACTTGACCCCTACATGTGCCATATACCTTGTACTAGAGGGTAAAAATAATGCATAGACTTGACCTCTTCTAGTAAGCATTGCATTTCACATGAGGATAGAGATTCTAACATGTTTTTCCCTACTAGTGAGCTTTAGTTTGTACATGAGGGTAAATAGTTATCACACTCATATAGACATTTTTCATTCCAAAGAGGATAGAAATATAGAATAAGGGCAAAACATATCATTTTCAAATCATAGAAAGTTTTCATGAGTTTAATACTTACTTGGGAGACCATAGTTTATCATATCATGCTTGTCTTGCAAACCATACAATAATTTTTCATCAACATAAGAATCTCTGTCATGTAATTTAGTCAAACATGGTGGATATATGTACAAATGCTTAAAATAGTACATTTCAAGAGTAGAAAACATGAGTAGAGTAAAATATAGTCATTCATATATCATTCAAAGTAACCCACCAACATTGTAGTAAAATTCTCATTTTTTGGTATCATGAAAATAATTCAAAAATCCATAATCTTTCCAAGTCTTTTAAGATATTATTGTATCAAAGCTTTAGCATCATAAATATAATATAATCTCATTTGTTGATAGAAGTCATGCATCAATAGTCCAATATTCAACAAATTTCTAACATAATTCATGCATAGGATTAATAATAGAAAATACCCATAAGAAATCTAACCATGAAATCATGAAATTTCATAAAAAGAGAGAGAGTTGGGCTCTATGAATGAAAGGATCCATGGATGAAGACCCATATACCTTAATCTTGGAGTTTTCTTGAAGAAGTACTTGAGGAAAACTTGAGGGTTGAATTGGGTCCTTGAAATCCAAATCAAGTTCTTGAGATTCTTGAATTTTAATAGGATAGTTGATGATGTTTTGGAGAGGATTTGAGAGATTTTTGAGAGCTTTTGGTCTGAAAAATGGCCAAGGAATGAGTGCTTTCCTTTTATATAGGCATTGGGTTGTACCCAATTTTCCCCGAGCAGAAAGGAAGGTTTTTCGAAAATTTTGAACTAGGTCGTGGTAGGTCCGCGTTGCGGCCTGGTCGCAGACAACTATGGTTTGCGAAATTACGCCAAAAAAATATTTTTTCGCACAGGCAAAATATATTATAGGTAACCATTTTCCTACACAACTTCGCCCTGTGAACAAGAATATGAAGTCGAATTTATGAAGTTCTACATGAATTTTAAGATATTCAAAACAAAATGCATCATAAGATCTTTTTGTGTTACGTTGAGAGGTGTTACAAGACCCAGCTAATCCCACCTCAGAAATGATCTCCAATGCATATTCCCTTTGATGTATGAGAACCCCATCCTTGATTCTTGAAAATTCTAAACCAAGAAAATATGTAAGTTCACCAAGATCCTTAATCTTGAAAGCATGCTGCAAGTTAGCTTTAGTGTCATTTATCAGAGGGGTGTTTCGCCAGTTATTAAGAGATCATCCACATAGACGAGTTCTATCACCAGCTTATCATCATGCCTCTTAGTGAATAAGGAATAATCCTTGGAACTTTGCTGAAAACCAGATGATACCAAAGCGATAGTAAGTTTGATTTTCCATTATCTTGAGGCTTGTTTCAATCCATAAAGTGATTTCAACAATTTACACACTTTAGTGTTAGCAGATTTCTTGTAAAAACTAGCAGGAATGGACATATATACCTCTCCAGTCAAATGTCCTTGAATGAATGCATTCTAGACATCCATCTGATAGAATGTCCATTGTTTAGCAGCTGCAATAGAGATGACACATCTAACAATTGCCATCTTAAGCATAGGAGAAAAAGTCTCTTGGTAATCAAGTTGTATTCCTTAGCAACCAATCTTGCTTTAAATCTTTCCACTGTCCCATCAATATTATACTTGATCTATAGACCCATTGGCACCCTATAGCTTTCTTGTTTGTAGGTAAATCCACCGGTTCCCAAGTGTTGTTGTCCTCTAGTTCTTGAATTTTATTTTTCATGGCATCTATCCATCTTGCATCCTTTGCTTCTTCTGTGTAGAAAGTAGGTTCTGTTTGAAAGGAAACTCTGATTGTGTGGCTTGAGACCTATATAATCCAGTGATGAATCAATAGAATACAAGAAATTATGTGAAGCAACATTTGTAATATAATCTTTATGCCAAATCAGGGGTTTGGATTCCCTAGTAGATCTTCTAATAACAGGAGGATGAGAAGAACAACTTTGAAATTCAGAAAGAGAAGACACTAAAGTTGAGTTTGGAATATCAGAAGGAGGTGCTGTTGTATCAAAAATTTTAATAGGAGGAGTTCCAACCAGATCACTCATAAGCAAAATCATTGTTGAGCTGATGTTGAACTTGCTGGTCAATAAGGCTGACTTTAAAGGAGAAAATCTTTTCCTTGAACATTACATCTCTTCTAATAAAAAACACTCTATTCTCTAGATAATACAACCGTTAGCTCTTTTGAGTGATCCCATAACCTACTAGCACAACCCTCATTTCTCTTGGACTAAATTTGTCCTATTTCATAAGATTAGTAGCAAAACAAAAGCATGAAATAACCCTCATGTGGTTAAGCAAGGGAGGTTTTCCATCTAGTTTCTCAAAAGGAGACATATCCCTTAAGACAGTAGAAGAAATCCTATTTAATACATATACAGTAGCCAGCACGAAAAGACCCCAAAACCTATAAGGAAAACTAGCTTGAAACTTAATAGCCTTTGCACTTTCAAGTATGTGACTATGTATTCTTTCAACTACATCATTTTTTTGAGGTGTATAAGGACAAAAGCTCTCATGCACAATGCCTTTAAGCTTAAAAAAGTACTGCAATTGGTATTGAAGAATTCAGACCCATTATCAGATTTTACCCTTTGAATCTTCTTACCAAACTGATTTTCAACTTCAAGATAAAAACATTTCAAAAGTTCAATGAACATCAGATTTCAATCTCATCAAAAAAAAGCCACATCCATCTTGAAAAGTCATCAATAATAGTCAAAAAGTATCTCATTCCATCACAAGTTTCTACTTTATAAGGGATCCAAACATCCATGTGAATCAACTGAAAAGCATAAGAGGCTCTATTTGTTGTTATGTGGAAATAGCAACCATGTTTTCCTAGAAAGAGGACAAATCTCACAATTATTCAAAAGCGAACTTATTTCCAAGATTATTAAAAATATGAATTTTCCTCAACACACTCAATGGAACATGACACAATTTCTTTCGTGTCATATAGCTGCATCAGTATCTTATTGTACTGCTAAATAACTTTTCTATTGTGTATTTGCTCTTTCCAGGTGTGAGCATAGTGTGTTAAGACCATTCTCCTCCTCACCAATCTCCCTCACCCTCCTAGAAGAGAGATCCTGAAAAAAAAAACATTTTGGAAAGAAAGTGACACAACAGTTCAACTTTTTTCTCACATGTGAGATTGCATGAGATTGGACGTGAATGTTGGTGCACAAAATACTATTTTAAGAACATCACTTCCTCCTAAGTGACAGTTCCCAATATGTGATGCTTGTGCAGTATCCCTTATATGTAGTTGGACTTGTCCTGCATTTTCTATCAACCCTTTATGATGTAGATGCTTAGGATCACCTATCATATGATTAGTAGTACCAGTATCTACTATCCATTTAATGAAGTCTTATTTATTTAAGAAAAAGTTACCTTTACCTGCCATGTTGGCCACACCATGTGTTTCATTGATAGTGGACTGATCAAGCATCTTGAGCAATTCGTGATGTTGACCACATGTGAGCATAAGCATAGGAATGTTTGGTTGAGCTGCTGAATATTGGTATGACTGCTGTAAATGGTTGGGATACTAAGATAACACACTTGTCTTATGATGTTGATTCTGACCATAGAAAGAAATTGTTTCTTTGTCCTTCATGTTTCCTGCATCGTACATTGAATTCCCTACTACCACAACTTCCCTTTTGCCTTTATAATCAGGTGGCTATCCATTCAATCTATAACAATCATCTCTTATGTGTCCAGTCTTGTGAAAGAAATTACACTTTATTAACTTGTAACAGTCATCCCTCAAATGCCCTTTCATACGACAAAAATCACAAAATGCATTAAGATTTAACTCTTCTTATGTCTCTAATTCCCATTCTCAGGCTTTGAAGTGAACATTTTTGTTGGAGTCATACCCTATGACATCATTCTAGTTGATCCTGCAACCATCTTCCGACTTTCATCTTGGTTTATTGTAGCATACACTTGATTGATGCTAGAAAGTTTCTGCATTAGTAAAATTTGACCTTTGGCCTGACTATAACTGTCACTAAGTCCCATAAGGAATTGTAGTATCCTTTGATATTGTAAGTGCTCGAAATAATCTCTAGACTTAGGGCAGTTACAAGAAGTTGGAGGTATGATAGAATCATACTCATCCCGCAGATCCTTAAGCCTAGAATAATAGACTGATATAGGCAAAACTCCTTGAACAAAAGTAAAAATCTCTTTATGTAATTGGAATACTTGTGAGTTATTAACCTTGTTAAATCTCTCTTTCAAATCTCCCCAAATTATCTGTGCATTTGAACAGAAAAGTACTCCTCCATGGAGATCTTTACTTACATTGCAGAGAATCCACGAAACAAAAATTGCATTGCAACGATCCCACTATCTAGCTAGATTTCCTGAAAAGTTCTCCCTCATCACTGTTCCATCTATGAAACCAGCTTTGTTTTTCCTCAGAAGTGCTACTTTCATTACCTTGCTCCATAAAGTGTAATTGTCAAATATGTTAAGCATGATCCCTACATTGAGAGATCCCGGTGCATCTGACAGATGCAAATATAGTAGATATAAGTGATCAATCGTCACATTTCCTTGTGAACTTGAAGATTGACTTCCTGTTGCAGTTCCTGCATCATCCATCGAGAATCGAAGAAGATGAAGGTCAATCTCTCCAAATTTCAGCTAAATTGCTCTGATATCATGTTGAGCTTTGAGAATTTGGGAGAAATTTTTAGAAATTAGTGTATTCAATATGTATGATGATATGTTTACAATGTGTACAAGTTATATACCTAAAATTCTCACTAATTACTAACTAATCATTCTCAACTAATTACATGTTCTCAACTAATTACATGATTATGTATAACTAAATGTAACTAACTATAATCCGAACATCATACGACATCATCGTAATTTGAAAATCTAATTTTGGACAAAATTTGAACCAAAGTGTCGTCCTAAGGAGGACCACACGAGCCATGTGCCTTGGAAATGGCCATCTGGCCTCCAGTGGTGCCACACTGAGCACGACCACTGACATAGGTCGTGTGTCTTGCCATTGGCCGTGGGGCTGGCTGTATGGACCTTTAGGTGGAGAAAAATTTAAGTGTTGGTCACTCATGGCGTGGGAGAGATATTTTGGTTAAGGTGGGTGCCACGGGTAGTGGTACGGACTATGTGCAGCCACACGGCTCGAGTAGCCCAACTGTATGACTCACTTATGGCTAAAAAATATTCTACGTATGGGATCTTTTATTCCAAGGTAAGTTCACTTTCAAGTCTTCAATTTAAGCTTATGCATATTGTTTAAGGCTATCATGGGTCTCCTACATCAAGCCAAGTTCAAAGGAATTCTGTTGGCTAAATTTTTCATAAATACCAATTGAAGGGTCAACTTTAAATAAGCATATCTCTTATCAAAACACTGAATTGGGTGGCTCATGACCTATCAAATTAAAGTTATTTGAATTATCTTTCCAATGTACTTAGTTTCACCTCATTTAGAATTCGAATGAAGAAGTTATGATAACTGTTACAATAGAACTCATTTGCGCAGGAGTATATGCGGATTTTAAAATTTTCGTGTCATTAATGTCCCTTACGTAATTTTCAGTTGTTCTGAGAGACTTTTATGACTTTCTATACGATAATAAGACCACCAAATGACCTAAACCCTATTCTTCTCATTCAAATTTCATCCTTACACTTAAAAATTCTCTAAAAGACATTCCTAAGAATTCTAGTGGAGATTTCAACTTGGGAAGTAAGGAAGCTCAATTCTTCTTCAAATTGCTCTTGGATTTTCTTCATTGGGTCTAGGTATGTAGGTTTGATCTTTGACTCCTTTCAACCAAAGAGACCCAAATGAATGTGGGTCTAGGCATTTTTCATGAACTTTGCTCACTTTAATTTGGGGTTTTAAATATTATGGTTCCTTAAATTCAAATAATGTATGAGTCGTGTTTATTTACTAATTTTAAGTTGATTTACATTATAAAATGGTGATTTACATTTGGGTTTATGATATTATAATATGCATGCCCTTTGTTTATTAATGGGTGATTATATTATGATTTCAAATGGGGATTTAATGATGGATTTGCTTTAGTTTCATATTAAAATATTAATTTTAGATTGAATGTTAATTACTCATGCTTTCCTCACATGATTCATGACATTTACATTCATGACATCAGATTATTTTGGAAATTATGAAGTGGTTTAAGCCCAATTATGTATTATGGTATGATTTTGATAAGGTATTGGTTATGACAAGTGTTTTTATTATAAGTTATAGGCTGCCAAGCATGTATTAAGCTCATGAAAGATTTCTATGATTTACAAGTGACAAGTTGAGCCTTATGCTATAATTCTACCCTCTTATGAGCAATTATATCTATTTAAGGGGTCAAGCATGATTACTATTTTACTGTCATGTTCAAGTTAAGCTCACTAGTAGGAGTCAAACATGTGAATGAGCTACTCATGTCATGGTATAATGTCTCTTACAAGTTATTCATGTTATGATTAAAGTTATGATTATTTCAAGTATTTCGTGAGATTAGACTTAGCACTGATTGAGGTTTAAGGTGGGGGCTCAAAGAAAGGGGTCTTTATATAAAGTCTTTAGTCTTTAAACTATGTGCCACCATAGGATTATATTATTCCCTAAAAGATCTTTACTAGTGGATCCATCTAGTTCATGTTTTCCCCTCAAGTGGTCAAGTATGGTTTACCTTGGCAAGTAGACCACACCTTTCCGAGGGGGTGTCATGCTTCGGAATTCCAAGTAGTAGCTCGCTTGGTCTTATATGCCGGTTAAGGTCTCCTCCCATATACTTATGTTATCTTATGCAAGTTGATGGTTTTCATACATGTTTTACTATAAGCATTTATCATACATGTCATATTGATATTAATCTATTAATTATGATTATGCATCTTGACTGTTATAGCTTATGTCTTTGTTGCATTGCATCCCACATACTTAGTACATTCCAAGTACTCACGCATACTCTATGACTACATGATATCACCATGTAGGGACCGGTGCTCTTACTGATCCTCCTCCTCCATGTGGCTAGTTCGGTCCATTTGAAGAAAGTTTTAAGTGAGTCCTCAACTCCACGGACAATATCCACATTTCGTTTATGCTTGTTAAGACTTGTTTATTATGTTTGGATACTTATCATTTGAAAGTGAGCCTAGAAAGTGTCTTGGACCCGCTCCATTCTATGTAGAGGTGTTGTTGGATAATATGATTGTCTATGATTGAGCTCGACTCCTATTATGACTATGTTTTCATGAAAGACTTTCCTTAGTCCCGCTTAGCCTTTTATTATTGACACTTTTTATTGTCTTATTTTGCTTCCGCAACCAAGGATGTGTACATGATATGCTAAGAGGCTTGTTTGGGGTCCCTTCGGGTTCTCCATTCGCCGTGTCACGTCTAGGCCCTAGGCTCGGGTCTTGACACTAACCGTAACTAAGTTTAGCTAACTTCATCATTAAGGCACTTTTGTGCATTTATCTAGCTCCTTAACAAATATATATTGTCAACTCCTACGAATCTAAGAGTAATTGATATATATGTCAAAATCATGTAGTCTGCACTTTTGTGGTGTAGGCATTAGTAAGTTGTCAAATTCATGTACAAATGACATAATATATTATAATTATCTGCAACTGCAAAGATTTAGATTAAAGTAAATAACACCAGCACAATGAGAATAAAGTCCACAACAGAGTCACTAAGTCACAGAATTAGACAAATCAAATTTCACAAGAAGATCTATATCAACTTCTCAATAGAAATTTGAATTACAAACCAAAAATTAATCACACTTGAAGGACTGCATATTTCCAACACACTTTGAAATCTAAAAAGAAGTTGACTTTTTTCCATTCATCACTAGCAATCTCTAGCAAAAGAATATGCGTCCATGTACTGATGATTTCTGGTTCGATTAAAGTACCAATCACCCACTGCTTCAGCAATTGACTGCACAATAAATATAAAACATTTCAAACAAAACCAAATAAACAAATTATATGGATAAAACAAAAACAAAACAAAAGGTTACCTTATTATTTATTTTTGGAGTGAGAGTATCCGACCAGTTCTTGGGGAATATAATATTAGGATGAGCACGATAAGAAGTGATAAAATAGCCCCTAGTAGAACAAGGGGTGAGTCTAGTAAATGTCTTCAACCACTCCACTCCAAATCCTTTTATAAAAAGAAGAAAAAGACAAATCAAAAACACTACCTATACTAAGTGACTTGAAAGTTATGGATTCAATACTGATTATCAAGAAAATGCTTACCCTTAATAATTGTACGTTGAGCCAATGTGCAGGTACTTATTCGACCCTTGCAAAGCTCCCGACATGCTGAGGATCGAGATTTGAAGGAACCAAAGAGTTATTAATCTGAAAAGAAGTAATTTTAGAAAAGAATTACCAACAAAATTCTTAAAAGAATATATAAATTAGTATTGCTCGTCTTCTTGACTCTTTCAAGCGTCATATGATGAATCAAATATAAAAAGTGGAGTCTGGACATATCAAAACGACATGCCAGGGAAGAAGCACTGTACAGAAAAAATAATGTCATAATAAGAAGGCAATATAAATATAAAATCTTATAAGCAGAAGGTTTTTTTCGCTAACTCAAACTCTTATTACACCAGACTTGGTTCCATTTTAGAGGTGCACGATTGAGGTGAGTTTTTAGCTGATCCCTAAAATGATAACAAAGAGAAATATATATAAATAACTTCTTTGTCTTGAAATTTTTCTTGGAAAATAATATTTCAAGTTAACTATATATATTATAAATTTGTTGTTGTTTTGACTTGTTTCATGAATGATTTAATTGCTAATTGATTTATATGTATATAAATATAATTTTATTTTTTTGGTCTAA